>CM053783.1:141894752-142122252 GCA_028749045.1 Cupressus sempervirens | reverse complement strand
ATCACTACTAGGCCCACCAACACTCTGACCCTAAATTTTGAACAATGTCAATAGATGCTAATTAATTAATCATTCACTATACATATGAAATGTGATCAAATTAGTAAGTCATAATTAAAATTTACCCATGTGTCAATGCCAAATGTGTCATTCAGGAACTGATCAATAACGAGCCCATCATCTGCACCATCTCCAGCATGAGTACCAAATGTGCATAAGGATCTGCATGATGTGCACATGTGACTGCGGCACACTGAAGGCTCCCCCTCAACTAATGGAATTGTGTAAAGGATGAGGGTTTGCGTCAAAGCATTAATGGTCCCTAGAGCGCTGGCCTCTACATGTTCCTTCACAACTAAAGGAATAGTCACATACTCACCCTGTGGCTTGACCACAGGTGCCCTAACTATAGGTGCCCCTGGCCTCTCAAATGATGAACCCCCACCTCTACCCTGGGAGTCTAATATATTAAAATAATTGGGGATCTCCCCAAGGACAAACTCGCAATACAATTTCTTTAAAAAATACATGGGGACCTCGTGATTGTTGCAAGGAGGGGCATCAAAAACCATCCACCATCTATCCCAAAAATTATTTCTAATAGCATCGTGTATGAACCAATGGATGGAGAACTATTTAGTACCCTCTCTAACAGTATTTTGTTCATTGGGTTTTCTAAATAATGCACATATTGTACCATTTGGTATTTTTTTTAACATCTTGATATGACAATTTATTTGCATAAAATCTTTTTTGTTCATCCCTCTTAACCCACCAAACATCTAACTGACCACTAACTGGAGCTATCTAGGTCTTAATGGATTCAAGGGATGATGCCAATTGAACCCTCATTGGATTGGTTTGTCTAGATTCTTTCAACTGACCAATGAGTCCTTCTAATTCAGTTTTGCCTCTATCTATTTCATTTATTATATTTTCTTGTGTGCCAAGCGGAGGTCTTGCAATTGGTTCAGGCTGCAAAAATTGTTGTTCTTCTTGGGCAGGGTTTTGGTTTTGATTTTCTTGAGGGTTTTGAGCTTCTTGGGGATTTGCCAGTTGATTATTAACATTTTTTGATAAAAAATCAATTGAAATCTAAATAAATAAACAAATCTAAAGAAAAATTGTAAAAACCCTACAAAACAATATAAAAAACCTACAAAACAATATAAGAAACATATTAAACAATGCAAAATGAAATTTAGATCACATACGACATGCTCATGATCTCATATTTTACCAATGAGGAGACATTTTGGCAAGGCGGGTGGTGAAAAGTTTGATTTTCTCCAATTTGTGTATGCGCCATTGTGAGGAGAGGTTAAAAAGAAGAGTTAAAATGAATGGACTATGGGTATACAGCCCATTTATAACATTTTTCTTTTTTAAAAGTGCATAGCTCGAGTTACCAAAGCCATAACACGTACGTGCTATTGAAAATTGAAAAAAAGAAAAGGTTGTCACCTTTTTGGCACCACAACTTGGTGCACATACCCGTATATTATATACCTCTTCAAGATGAGGCACTTAGAGTTAAGTATTCAAAAGACCCCAAAACTATATCCATATATAGTACTACAAAGGAAATGAATTTCATATTTGCTTCTTTCACAAAAGCAATTTGGAATTATTAGGGATATAGCATACAAGTGAAAAGAATTTTTGCAACCACTTTACTCGAGGGAAAATTTTAGAGTTATATTCTACCAATGGTCATTAATATTCAGATATACACCATTTTAGGAAAGTTGACAACTAGCCATTGACTATAATGGTTATTAATATAAACCCCTTGATAGTACATAAGGCCAAATTAGTGATAATCACCCATCAAAAGGCACCACTAACCCATCACATAGAAAGGTATCCACCTTGAAGTGATTCTACTATAGAGATCTTAGAGACATTGAAGAAGACAAAACTTTATCAAATTCATAGAGACCCCTGGATGTCAAAATTCTTGAAAACCATCAGTTACCCCTAGAGCCACACACCCACCTACCCACTTGACAAGATTAAACTTAGTAGGTGAGTTCAAATTTGGAAACGAGATGCAAAGTTTTAAAGAAAGAAAAAAGGGATGAAGCTCATTCATTTGATGGATATGCAAAGAGAAGATCAATAGATCAGAGCAGAGAAAAAGTGCAGAAGAAAGTGTAGAAAGTTTAGAGAGCATAAAGAACTGGAAGAAGATAGAAGTTGTAGCAGCACAATCTTTGTTCTCACTATTCTCTATGAGTTCTTTTTTTTTTTTTTCATGTGAAGTAGTGATTACTCTAGGCATTATTCTATGCAGTCTTGTAGAGATGTAAGTTTATATTCCAAGTAGAAGTTTAAGGTTAAAGTATTTTGTTTCTCGTTGAAGCCCTATGCTCCCAAATTTGTATTCAGTTGAATCTGTTTATGTATAGAAAACAAGCAAGCATGCATACTAGTTAATCCAGGTGTTTTGGCTCTTTTTTTGTCTCATTTATATTTATTATGCATGTTTGATTAAGTATTTGAGAAGGTTAGAGTTGTAAGCTCTCTACCATTATTCTGGTGTTTTAATGGTGGAAGAGTTCAGATAGAAAGTTTGGTATTAACTTACTCAGTTCCTTTGATAAACAAGTCCTACTGGTACTAACTTGGTCAGAACTTGTAGTCAGTATTGAGTCTGCCAAGTTACAGTTGTGTGTATCAAGTTTCCACCCTATGCCTACAGAGCCCACCCAATTCCTTTGTCAACCAAGTCCACTCAGTCCTTGTGATGGTTGTGTGTTGAGCCTACTAGGATCCACCTTTTGTTAGTGACTGAGTTCACTTGAGTTCCATTATTTTTGAGTCATTCAACATCCATTGTTGCTGAGAAAACTTCACTCGAATCGTTACCTTGTTGAGTTCACTCAGCACCTACTGTCTATCACTCGACATCCACTACATGACAAGCAATTTTTTTTGTAGTTGTGAAGTTCTATTTTTCACACTAGAACAGTCAAGTATGCACCCTTTGGATGAAATAGAGTTGGATAATTCCATAAGGAATATAAATAAATTATGGATAAAATAGAGTTGATGTAGCATGGGTTGAACATATACAAAAGAAAATGTTTCTAATAATTCAACTACAAAGTAAATCCACAAAATGTTTGACAAAATGCCTCATAAAAAAATAGACATAGAAGAATGGTGTGAGAAATATATGTCAAAATGTTTTAAGGAAAAATACCTACATGGAATCCACCCAACATAAAGGAAATCAGTAATAGCTTGCAAAGTATTTTATCAAGCTCATACAATACTGGATATAAGTAAAAAGATGATAGTAGTGTCAACAGAATAGAGCACAAAAGCTACTTGACACACATGCAAAGACAAGAAGCCATTGGAGGTTGAAAAAGAAAGAAAGAAACGTTACAACTTGGATTCATGTAGATAATTTAACACTACATGGAAGTGGGGTGTTTTCACATCTAATGAGACAAATCATGCACTATTCATAGTCAAGAAACTTAAATAATATACTTGTTATTCATTGAACAAAAACATGTTTGCTAAGATAATGAGCATCAAAATAATATAAAATTTACATCATTCAAGGTAGCTTCTTCTAGATAAACAAGTATATATTTCATGTGTTGAAGAGAGTAATGGTCTAAAGAAACACTCCTTTTATTAGAATCACAATGCATTCAAACTATAAAAGCTTAAAGATTAAAATCACATGATTAGGTAGAATATTTTGACTAATTAGCCTTTAGGCACAGGGATAATTTCCTTCTCCATATTTTTAAAAGTTCTTATCTTTTACCCTTTTCTTATGTTTTGTACCTCATTATTATGTTTATACTGGGGTAAATTTAAAAATATAAAAGAACTCTTTTAAAGTAATTGATCTTCCTTGGTGTTGTAGATGTTGAAGGCATGAGATTCTGATTTTGTGGAATGATCTTTTCACATTTGTTGAAGTACTATTTGGAGATGTTAATCTTCATGTGACTAAAGATGTTGACATCTTGAGGGCTCAATGGAATCTTTGATAAGGGCATGGTTTATGTTTTCATTTAACATGTTATGATATGTTTAAATGGAGCATGTAATCTCTCTAGTTGAGATTGTTTAGATCATGTTTTCATGTTGATGTTCTTAAGACTATGCCTGGAACTTTGACTTGTTGATCTTGGTTCAATATCTTTGATTTGAGTACATTGATAATTTGTTGGATACTTCATGATATTGTAATGTTGCATTTAGAGTTGGCATGGATTGATCAGTTGTATGTGCTCTTGGAAACTTAAAGATGGAGATGATGGTGTTATCACATGTGATTAGAGATGTGTTTGTTGGAATGGTTAGTGTAGGAAGTCTGAGGGGCATTCATTTAATATGGACTGAGAAGAGTGTTCTTAGTTCTGTCTTGGTTTGAGACTTGGATATCTTGATGAGTATTCTCATCTCGGTTTGTTGTTCAGTAACTTTTGCACTTTGTCAAGTGGGAGATTGTTAAGATGATGAAGTGCACCATACGATGCAAGCAACCTCATTGAACAGTGAGTCATCATACAATAACACAATGTTCTTTTGACATGTCATATGATAGAGTCATGTGTGCTCCATACAGTCATACGATGAAGCCTCACGGTAGTATGCTAAAGTAGTACAACAAATTTGGTATGAGTGGAGTGTCTGAGGCCCTGATGTTGAAGGGACTGCCAACTACAAGAGTGACCATCAGATGGATGGGTAATTGTTGCAACTATAACCATTTTTGTTCTGTGATAGTTAATGCGCCAGATTCCACAATGAATGTACAATGTATAAATGTATGTGAGATTTGTTGGGCTGAGTGAGGCTTTGGTTGTGAAAGTCAAGTTGATTGTAAAGATAGTTTTGAGCCTATGATTCTATCTAGAAACCAAAGTTTGTTATATGTAAATTGTTTACTGTAATACAAAGTTTCTCAGTAGTTTTTGGTTAGTTGGTTTTTTCTGAAAGGCTTTTGCACATTAAATCTGGTGTTCTATGTTTAAATCTTGCGTGAATATTGTTTTTTCAATGTTCATGTTTTTCCTATGCATCTCAATGTTATAAAGTAGATTTACAATATTTTATGTTTCCCTTGTAAATTGGCTTTTGGAAGGCATTTTCCTCAAGTAGATTTCCTAACAACTCTTTCTACGTATGAAGTCATCACCTTTTAAGGAAATTATGTGGAGTTGTATTCCCTTTAGCCACTTTTGATCCCCCCTCCTTTACTCATCCAAGTAAGCATTTCCTCTTTCTTGTAGGTGTAAGGGGATGTGCTTAAATGACCATTTTTAAACATCAAATATTAAGGAAGAAATCAAGCTTCATAAAATAAATCAACTTTGACTATTTAACACATTTAACCTAAAAATTAAACCTTAGTGTATGATGTTTAAATAGTCCCCTAAAAATTGTATTGCTTTAATTTGAAATAAAAATCATTTTAACATTTTAAAAACACAACATCAAATATGTTGTGATTGTAGGAGGTGTAATTTGACCTACAAAGCCACCTAGAGGTTCGTTAAATGGAGATTAAAATTTTGATTTACTCTTTTATTTCATTTGAAGAACCTTTCAATGGGAAACAAAAATAATCAAAGGCTTATTTGTATAAGCCAATGTCGTTTATTGTGCTCTATGAAAAGTGCCAACCATGACTTAATTGTCTCCAATGGATCGAAGTCCAGCTATGTAAGAGTTTTATATATGGAAGTGCCACATATGGAGTGTTGTGTGAGAGTTTGTATTTTCTCTTAATAATTTTATAGCCAAGATTGAGTTCCATTATCCTCATATTGTATAGAACATGTTACAAGAATGATATTCCCCCATTTGATCATTAAGACTATTTTAATCACTGAATAATAGGTCATAGAATTAAAAATTTTCATTTAAAATTTATTTCATATAAGAGGGAGTGGGGTGGGAGAGAGAGAGATTATTAGAAGAGAGATAGATTTACCTTTTTCATGAATTAGTTGATGACTACCGTGTTAAAATCGTGTACAATTACATCTTGAACATTGCGAGACTATCGTGTTCAAGTGCTTAGATAAGTAGAATTTATACTTTTTCCACATGGATTTGTTTTCAAATTGAATAAGTAGACTGAGATAATTGTTATTATTATCTTGAAAATGATAGTAGAGCAAAGTCCTATATTTTTCATTGGATTCTGAACTAGTTGTGTTTAACTATTTTTGTTGAGTTCTTTTTGAGCAAAATATTGTAAATTGGAAAGGTGTTGAATGTGGAGATTAAGGGGAGGGTTGATAATTATCTATTAGTAATCTTGAGTAAAATCACTTTGGTCAAAATTGTTTATGTGTTTTATGTGTATGGTTAATTATTGCATCCTCCTACCTCATCCATGTTTAGGTTCTACATTGTCGTGTTTGTATGTCGATTAGTTACACAGCTATGCTAGATCCATCTGACTCACTAGTTTTAGGTTGTTAGGCTTCTCGGGCAAGGTTGGGGAGTTCTTAATGGTAGGAAAAATCCTGAGGGAGCTAACTACTCTATGGACGGGTGGTAAAAGCCCCTAGGCCATACTTCTGACTTGAGATAGCAGATAGGCATTTTTTGATAGCTAAGGAGACATGGATATATGTAGATGGACAGAGGTTCAATTATATTTATAATTTTGTTTATATTTCATGTATAATTTTGTACTTAAGGGATGTACTCATTATTTGATGTTTGATGTGAGATAAAAATCATTCTTTGATAGTTCTTGATGTGTGACAAAACTTGATATATGAACATTGTGCATTCTCTTCTTGTAATGAAGTTGAACAAGTAGTTTGACTTCTTTGATGCAATTGATCATTATAAAATAGTCATGTGATGAAATGTTTTTTCATTTGATCGACAATTTGTACTTTGGATGAGTTATATGGTACATTTGGATGTGTACGTCAAAATTATGTTATGTACATTATTCTTAATTTTAAAAATGAAATTAATTACTGACTAGGCTATATGTTTTATCAACATTGAATTTTCCTATGACTTTTCCCCAGGTTATGATATATAGCCTATGTGGCAAGTCTAAGAAACTATAGGCTTTACATAAAGCAATTTACAAATAATGGTATGTTGGTAATGGAATGCCACTATAGTTTCCTAAACATCAAGATGATTCTGGACCTATTGTTACCAAATGTCATGATTTAAGGAAGCATCTTAAAGAAAGTATGAGAAAATACCAGGAAATGCAAAGACAAATTAATAACTTGTCGTCATCTTTGTTGCACAGAGGACATGATAATTGGATCTGCAAGGCCCGATTTATGATGAAATTTGTTTTTTTTTTCCGGCATGTCTAGAGGAGTCTCACTAAAACATTAAAATTCCTTAACACACTTTTATATCTATATGAAATTGGTCAGCTATGTCAAAACTAAAGGGAATATATTAAAAACTGATCCTAGCAGTAAGTAATCTGGGAAAAAAGCCTAAATATTGGTTTTGTTTGATACTTCTGATTTAGTTAGAAGCAATGTTTGATTTTTTTCTACGATCTCTTCTTCACTTGTGCAAAGAAAATTGAAATCTAGTTAAAACTTCATGATGGATGAAGACCATTTTTAAAATCGCAAGTCCAAGTCCAGTGGCATAGGGTAAGACATTGCTAGCATCCCAGGAAGTAAACGACATCAAAAATAAGATATAAAGAATCCACTATTATTGATAAAGTCAATTGTAGTTTAATATTCACCACGGAAGATGATATCTTCATTCATATGCAGAGGAACCTCAAGGTTAAACTAGATCAATGGCACACCTCAACCAGATACCTCTAATTCCAAAACCATTCCTCATAATCGCACTGCGCTCCTATCCAATATCCCCAAAGATTACTACTCCAAAATCCCCCCCTTAATTGGATAGGCTTGTTTGTGGGAGATTTTCTTCTAGTTTTTGATAAATTTCGTTGGTAAATTGTCAACCTCATCAATTACTACAGGTTGGATTTATAAATTTTCAGTGACAAATTCTCATCCAAATATTTGTATTCCTACTATTATATTTTTTTCTTTTAGATTTTCCCTTCTCTGTAAGGTTCGCTTGTTTTTTCCTTTTTTATGTTCAATTTTTTTAGCTTGTCATGTTCTTAAATTAGTGCAGTTGTTTGCGCCTTTCAATTTGTCCATTTGCCCATTCTAAATAAAGGCTTCTACAATAGTGGTAATGGCTTGAAGGGTTTAGGTTCCTATGCATTCGTTCCTCTTTGTGATGAGTTTTTGAATGCTATTATAAATTTCTTACTTCTTTTTTCTTTAAATTTCTTAGTTCTTTCCTCTTCAATGACTAACTTTGAAAGAAGAGTGTATAGTTCAAATTGAGGAAGAAATGATTAGATGATGGAGCATTGATGCTTGCACTTTTGGTCTTCATTACTATTGCTCTCATGCCTCCAATTTCCAAGTTACTTTCCAGACATATTCTTGTATAGGTGGCATTAGATAGCATTTTACATTTTTTAATTTCCTGGTTTTAGGTGATTTTTGATTCGGGTTTTTACGTCATATTTGAGAACCTCAAATTTCATTAGAGATGGTTGGATTTTCTCACTCAAAAAAAGAAAAACTTTATAGTTTTAAACAAATGGATTGCATATTGCACCAACAAATAATATTTAATTATTAAATATTGTCTTTCCTTACACTTTTTCTTTCATATGGTGCTTGTGGTTTCAATTTTAAGGGGTTTGAAAAATTTTCTTATCTCAAAATTGATTATTGTTTGCTTTGCATATTCTTGATATTATATCTGATTTTGAATTTTATGTTGTTTGATGACATGATCTACTAATTTAGGTACTAGAATGACTACTTACTTTTGATTTCTATTACAAGATATGGATAAATTCTTGGATAATAAATGAATTCCTAGATATAATGCCAACCTTTGATCTTAGTATATTTCTTACAATTCTGAATGACTTGTCAATCCGAGCAAATTGGGTTTCTTATAAACTAAGAAGAAAAAATAAACATTTGTTAGATTTTCAGCTGGCAAATATTTGGATGATAATTAAATGGTAAACTTTCATTGCTCAGGTAATTAGATTTTCTTAATTATTAATGTGTAGGCTTTGAGTGATTAATTAATTTGAGTTTTCATCTCATCTCTTTTGGCTATTGTTTAGTTTTCTTCCCATTTCTTTGGATTTACTAGCTATCATAGATTGTTTTAAATGGTGTTTCCTTTTCATCTAAATTTTTAATAGAGATCTAATTGATCTTCAATACTAACAATCAAAATTGACATATATGTAATAAACTGTATCATATAAATTATTTATTTTATTTTATATATATATATATATTTTTTATTTTCTTTTCTTTTTTTTTTCTTTTTCTTTTTCTTTTTCTTTTTCAAAATATTAATTTGTCTTATCATAACATAATTTAATCTCATACAATTTTTATTTTTTAAATATAAATTCTATCATATAAATAAGATATATATTATTAGTTACATCTTATTTAATCAAATATAATTTATTAAATAAGTAGTTTTTAAATTGTAGATTCTTAATTTTATATAAGTTTTAAGTTGATTAAATACACTTTTTTCTAAATGTATAGTAATAGTTGGTTGATTTTAGGGAAAAAAATTTTGTTATAATATGATTTATTAAATAAATAGATTTTTTAATTACTTTTTTTTTAAAAAATTATGTTTAAAATTAAGGATGATTAAATTTTTTGGTGCTTTTATGTTCGTAAGGAATTTTTTATTTGGCTAATTGTGAGAGTGTTGATGAGCTTTTTAATTCAAAGACTACTTATTTTAATATGAGGAAGACGATATCTATTTATTAATTGCGTCATTATTAGTTCTATATCTTAATTAAATAAATATAATTTATTAAATAAGTTAATTTTTGGAGTAATAAGATTATTTTGAAACAACAAAATTTTGGATGTAGCATATCCCACTCAATGACAAGTGATGAGATTACTTGGAATTCATTTTGATATTTTGAGTAAGCATGCATGCATCCCCACTTCCCCTTCTAAATTTTGTGCTGCTAAATCACAATAGAGTGAACTAGATAGCACATAGATGAAACAAATCAGTCAGGTGACAAGAATTACATGATTTACAATTATTTTTTAAGCAATCAATTATTTTTTATCTACTTTGTACATCACACAAACAAATTTTACTCCATTGAAAATTAAGTCTCCTATCAACTCATCG
Organism: Cupressus sempervirens; assembly: GCA_028749045.1. Classification (NCBI taxonomy): domain Eukaryota; kingdom Viridiplantae; phylum Streptophyta; class Pinopsida; order Cupressales; family Cupressaceae; genus Cupressus; species Cupressus sempervirens. The sequence continues at coordinate 142,112,025 of CM053783.1, read as the reverse complement.
TTGTATGTATGAAAACATGCAACTTCTAGTTTACTAGTGTTTTACCTTTTATTTTTGGCTAGCATTTGTTCATGTTAGTTTTTTTAATTTTGTAATTCTCGTCACTAGTTAACTATGTCCATAAACAAAACTTATTATTTTTTATCTTGCAACTACTATAAGTGGATCCATAAAAAAATTAATATTATTTTGTTGCAACTTTTCTCCAAGTACCATGTATTATTATTATTATTTTGTTGGTGAGACTCTATATTTATATTAATAATAATAACTAGTTTAAAAATGGCTCCTAGAGAAAACAACCAGTAATGAAAAACTCTAGTCATTGCCTGATACAAAAAATGATGCAGAAGAAGAAAGATTGCATCTAGAGAGAGTATCTATCAACTATAATGAATCTTGTCATAGTGAATCCCAAATCTAGAACATTGTGATTATAAGGAGCCCAAAACTCATATGGTTATAATTCATTGTTTGGTGTCAGAGACAACATTGAAAGCCAAGCCAAAAGTTATCTTAAAAGTTTCCATCATTGATCTTCATCCAAAACTCCAATTGAGACTATGATATAAGAAAAAAGTCATTCGATGCAAGTTCAATCTAAGACTCTAAACTGCATACAATATCTCAAAAGAACAAGTGAGATCCATAAAAGTAAAACATATGAATGTTGGAAATCTGATTGAAAAGATCATTGTTGAAGATCAAAGAGGGAGATTGTTGCAAAGAAGGAAGTTGGTTGATAAAGAATGTTTTCAATCATTGTTGTGTCATTGATGTCAAACTTGCTATTTTTAGGAATGACAATTTCTTATAAGATCCAAGTAGTATCACTTAGTTGATTGATGAAGAGGATTTAATCAACAAGATGTAACAAGAGCACCTAAGGGAAAGGTTGAGTTATGATATTGTAATGAAGTGCAAGGATCAGTTAAGACAATGGTTAAATGATGTATTAATAACATACTTGAAGATATAGAGGTTGGTCACACTTAGAAACACTGGAGAAATAAGTTGTAATAAGGTTGATTGCAAAGCTTAAACTAAGTTCATCAGTGGGTGCCAAGCAAGCTAGTTTAAGCCAAGCAAATTTTCAGTTGGAGTTGAGAAAAAAGAAAATCAAGTGTGTGCCAAGTAAACTTTAGGTGTCAAGTGAAGTGCAAGTGCCAAGAAAAGTAATAGGTGCTGAGCATTAAAAAAAAATTAGTTGGTGCTAAGTGAACTTCAGGTGTCGAGCATTAAAAAATCATAGTAGGTGCCAAGTAACACAGTATGTGTTGAGCACCAATATTTCAATAGTGTCGAGCTATTGCATTATTGAAAATATGAAAGATTCACCAAATCTGAGCTGACAAAGTTGTTACCTTGAATTTTGTAAACCAGTTGGAGGATAAGAATGATGAGATGGTGGCACAAAATTCTATGTAAACTATTTTTGGGAAAATTCAAAAGGATTATTCAAGAAGTTTCTTGAAGGAACAAAATATGGGTTAGATTCAATGAACCCTACCTAATCCATACAAATTGAAATTAAAGAAGGGAAGAATCGAGTGAGAAAAGAAACTCCAAGACTTCTATTTAAGGAGTCATAGACCAAGAAGCAAGAATTGCTAGAGTGCCTAATTGTGAAGTGGCTAGAGGGTGTCAAGGAGAAGACATCTAGGAAGAATAGAGCACAAAAACTCTGCTTCGATGAGTGGTCAAGAAGAGATGATTGCACTAGTACATTGATCATGAAGACTCAAGGAGACTAAGCTTGAACTGAGGGAAAGTTGTCAGAACTGAAGAGACTGAAAGCTAGGCAATGTGAAGGAGCTGAATGGTGATTTGAAATCTACAAGATAAGTTGTATGTTGTAATCAGGTCAAAGACTTTCTAGTACTCTCTAGCAATTGTATTAGATGTGAAAATCCTATGGATTTAGGTTTGTTTAATAGCCATTTGTAAATCCTTTAACAAGGTGGCATTCCAAGTGAATGTTTTAAAGTCCTCTAACCAGGCCCACTTCTAGTAGGGTGGTTAAATCCTCTAAAAAGGTCACATTTAATAGTGTGTTGTAAGCCTTTAATAGGGTAGGCCTTTCATAGGGCATCACTTCAGAAGAGTGGGAATTGAGTAGCATGTTACAGGTGGTTTTTCTCAAATATGGTTTCCACGTAAATCATTGTTTTATGTGTTGATATTTTTATGTGTTATGCTTGCATGTTAATTTACAGTAACTTGCTAAATAGGAAAGTTAAAGCTTAGATGAATGAATGGTTGAATGGGCTCACTACACTTAGTGAAAAAATTTGAATAGGACATTGGACCTTGAATAATTGATTCACCCCACCCTCGCCCCATTCCCCTCTAAGTTATTCTAAAGCATTTCTAACAATTGGTATTAGAGCCATTTGCTGATTTATTTTCAAGGTACTAGAAGCAGAAAGATCAAGATGTCCAAGAGAGAAGTTCCCAAGCTCAATAAAGACAACTTTGTTGCATGGAAGAGTCTGATAAAATTACACCTTGGATCAATAGGTGATTATGCAAAAAATTTAATTGGAACAGAACATGTAGACCTAGCTGGACCCCTCTCTACAGATGATTTGGACAAAAGGAAGGAGCACAATCAGGCAATGTTGGAGATTGCCTCTGCACTCAGTTCTGCTGAATTTGATGACATCAAAGGATGTGATACTACATTCACATTGTGGAAAGCCCTATTAGATATCTATGGAGGAGATCAGAATGTTCTGAGAGAAAAAAGAGAAAGCCTCAGAGGAAAGTTTGATGACATGAAAATGGAAGAAGGCAAAAATGTTGCTCAATAGGGATCTAGAATGAAGGAAGTGGTAAGTGCAATAAGGAGTCTAGCTGGTCAATTGGAAGAAGAGACTATCAATAAAAAATACTTGAGAACCCTACTCCCTATCTATTCTATTAGAGTTTTAGCTATCCAAGAGTTAAAGTGTATACAAGGAAATGGATTGACTTTTGAAGGAATTGTGGGAAGACTTACTACATTTGAACTATCCAATTTTGATAACTACAGACCTGAGAATCTTGAATCTGCTTTCAAGTCCAAGTTGACAATGAAAGAAACTAAGGAGGTGACATCAAAGAAGAAGAGTAGAAAAGGAAAGCATGCATTCAGTGATACCAGAACAGATGAGGAAGATGTGGAACAATTGGAAGAACTATTGGCTAGAAGATTCCATAGAGGCAAAGGTAAACTCAAAGGTAAGCTCCCAATCATTTGTTTCCATTGTAATGAAGTAGGACATATTTCTGCAAGGTGTACACAGAAGAAGAATTGCAAAGAAGGAAACAAGTACAAGAAAAAAAGAGAAGATGATAGTAGAGATTACAAGGACAAAGGCAAAAGATGATACATTGTTGAAGAAGATTCTGATGAGAATGATGATTAAGTAGTCTATGTGGACATGAAGGATGAATTAGACAAAGATGAAGATGAAGAAACAACATTAGTAACCTGTGTGAACAAGAATGACAAGTAGATCATAGACAATGGCTTCTCACATTACATGATAGGAGATAAAAGTAAGTTCATTACCTTTACTTAGTATGATGGAAATAGTGTTAGATTTGGAAATGATGCTTCATGTCAAATCAAAGGAAAAGGTTCCATTAAACTTACTAAGAAGATTTCATGTGATAATGCATACTATGTTGAAGGATTGAACTACAACTTATTGCATGTATCACAATTAGGAAATGTAGGTTGCAAAGTAGAATTTGCAAACAAATCTGCCAAGATCTATGACATTGATGGAAATCTGATAGGAAGAGGTGAACAAACTAGGAGTAACTTGTTTTACCTAGATATGGAAGATGTAACTTGTCTTTTTGTTAGACTTGATGATGTGTGGTTATGGCATAAAAGATTGTGTCATGTTAACTTTGATAATCTAATTAGCATCAGCAAAAAGAAGAAAGTTAGAGGTTTTCCCAAACTGAAGAAACCTGAAAACACAATGTGCAAACAAAGTCAACTAGGGAAGATGACTAAGTCTATTTTCAAAAGAAAAACATACACTTCCAAAGTACTAGAGTTAGTCCATACATATTTATGTGGTCCAATAGAAGTGCAAAGTTACCTAGGAGACAAATACATAATGTTATTTGTAGATGACTATTCAAGGATGATGACTGCTATGTTTTTAAAGCAAAAATATGATGCATTTCAAATGTTTAAGTGGTATTTGGCCAGAGTTGAAAAGGAAATAGGAAAGAGTCTGAAGTGCCTAAGATCAGACAAAGGAGGTGAGTTTACATCAAAAGAATTTGAAATATTCTGCAATGACAAAAGTATCAAAAGGAAAACATCAACACCAAGAACTCCACCTCAGAATGGTATTGTTGAAAGAAAGAATAGATCAGTGACAGACCATTCAAGAACCTTGATGATGGACAAAAATGTTGCTCTAAATTATAGGATAGAAGATGTAATTACTATTGTTTACACCCCGAATAGAGTCCAAGTCAAGAAAGGTACAAATACAACACTTTTTGAATTGTGGTATGGTCACTCACCTAATTTTAAACATTTCAAAGTATTTGGTTATAAATGCTACATTTCTAAATATACTAGAATTGGCAAGCTTGATACAAAAAGTGATGAAAGAATATTCCTTGGATACTCCACTAGAAGTAAGGCATATAAGTGTTTGAACACTAACACTAACAAGATTGTGGAGAGTGAAAATGTAAATTTTGATGAGCATGCAGAAGTCCAAGTTGATGAATCTAGGAAACTAGAAGATTATAGATCTTCTAAATACTTCCATGAAGGAATGACTGTTGAAGACAATGTTGCAAATCAAGTTAGGAATCAGCAAAAAAATTTAGTATCAACTAAGTCACAACCAGTGAATGTCAAGTTGCATTTAGAGGCTATGTTTCAAAATGAAGAAAATGCACATTCTAATTCTGAAAATAGTATATATGAAAGAGATGATGATATACTAGATGAAGAAGAGCAAAATGACTTTGAAGCTGAAGGATCAAACATGGGAAGAAGGATAGAACCAATATTAGCCAAGTATGTGAGAAGACATCACCTTGTAGATCAAATCATTGGTGATAGGGATGCCAGACCAATAACAAGGAATAGACTCATAAATGAATCATGTTTGCTGAGAAAGGTTGAGCCCAAAATAGTGAAAGATGCACTACAAGATGATGATTGGTATAAAGCTATGGAAGAGGAGATAGATCAGATTGAGAAGAACAAAACCTAGACCCTAGTTTCTAGACCAGTTAACAAGAATGTATTTGGTACCAAATGGGTGTTTAGGAAAAAACTTGATGAGAATGGTGAGATAACTAGAAACAAAGCTAGACTAGTTTGCAAAGGCTATGCTCAATAAGAAGGATTGGATTATGGGGAAACATTTTCCCCTATTGCAACAATGGATAGAGTAAGAACATTACTTGCATATGTTGCTTACAAAGGTTTCAAAGTCTACCAAATGGATGTCAAGTCTACCTTTTTGAATGGTATACTGGAAGAAGAAGTTTACATAGAGGAACCTGATGGATTTGTTGATGACAACAACAAGGATATGGTCTACAAACTACATAAGGCACTATATGGTTTGAAGCAAGCACCTAGAACATGGCATGAGAGACTACACAAATATGTTGTGAAGATAGGATTTGAGAGAACAGATGATAACAATAATCTATATATCAAAGTTGAAAAGGTAAAGACATTTTGATATCAAAAAACTTTGTAGATGACATAATATTTAGAGGAAAAGATGCTCTATGCAAAGATTTTGCTGATCAAATGAAACATGAGTTTGAGATGTCAATGCTTGGAGAAATCAAATTCTTTGTTGGTTTGCAAGTACATCAATTGAAGCATGGAATATTTGTGACCCAATAAAAATACATCAATGAGATACTCAAGACATTTGGATTAGAAGACTCAAAACTAGTCAGCACACCAATGGCAATAGGACATAAGTTATCCAAGAATGATGAGTCTACTGAAGTGATGCAAACAATGTATAGATCAATGATTGGAAAGTTGCAGTATGTTGTACATAGTAGACTAGACATTACATTAGTTGTTGGAATAGTGGGAATATTTTCTACAAATCCAAGAGAAAATTATCTGATGGCAGTAAAGAGAATACTGAGGTACTTAAAAGGAACTGATGATCTTGGTTTGTATTACAAGAGGAGTGAAAAGTTTGAGTTAAGAGCCTACACTAATGTAGATTGGGGAGGTAATATTGATGATAGAAAAAGCATCAATGGAGTAGCACTTTTCTTTGGAAAAAGACTGATTACATGGACCAGTAAAAAGAAAAGTTGTACCTCACAGTCCACTATTGAAGCTAAATGTGTTGCAGCTACTATAAATTGCACCACTATTGTATGAATCAAACATTTGTTGCAAGGTATGTAGGAAGAGGTGAATGAGCCTGTGATACTTTATTGTGACAATACAAGTTCTATCAACATATCAAAGAACCCTGTAATGCATGCCAAAACCAAGCATATTGCAATCAAGTATCACTATGTAAGAGAATTGGTGGAAGATAAGAAAGTGAAGATAGAATATGTTAGCTCAAAGGAATAGATAGCTGACATCTTCACAAAAGCACTACCTAAAGATGCTTTTGAGTATCTTAGATGTAAGTTAGGGGTGATACCCTTAACCAAGGCTAATTGAAACAAAAGCAAGATTGCCCTGCATCAAATGAGTTGATTGTTGAAATATTACACATTGATGCAAAGGATATCTAATTTAGGATTATTCTTGAACTAATTAAAGTGTTGAAGTTCCAAATCAGTCACAAGCAAGGTGATAGAGGGAGAAAGTGAAAGAACCTACAAATTTTACACTTGCATATTAAGATGCTGAAATAGTATGTCTTTGGCATTATTGTCAAAGAGGAAGAAGTAAAGCATAAACTAATCAACAAAAAATAAAGAATCAGTATGAGGGAGAAAGTGCAAAAACTAGAAAGTGTAGAAATTGATCAAAACAGAGAATAGCATAAGATGAGCAATACATATAGAGGAAGAAATTGTAAGAAGGAAGAAAGGAAAGAAAAAGAATACGATAGCTAACAGGGAGAAGTTGGCATAAAGAGGGAGATGTGAAAACTGATGGTAACACAATTAATTTTTGGCATTTGACTTACTGTTCTAACCTAGTTAGCATTTTGAGAACTTGGTTGAATAGTTTGCTCTAATGGTTGATCAGTTTGGTTTGCCATTAATGCCAAGGAGGAAGATTTTTGGAAATCTAATTGAAAAGATCATTGTTGAAGATCAAAGATGGAGATTATTGCAAAGAAGGAAGTTGGTTGATAAAGAATATTTTTAATTATTGTTTTCTCATTGATGTCAAGCATGCTATTTGTAGGAATGACAATTTTTTATAAGATCCAAGTACTATCACTTATTTGATTGATGAAGAGGATTTAATCAACAAGATGTAACAAGAGCACCTAAGGGAAAGGTTGAGTTATGATATTGTAATGAAGTTGAAGGATCAGTTAAGACAATGGTTAAGTGATGTATTGATAACATACTTGAAGATATAGAGCCTAGTCACACTTAGAAACATTGGAGAAATAAGTTATAATAAGGTTGACTACAAAGCTTAAATAAGTTCATCAGTTGGTGCCAAGCAAATTTTTAGTTGGAGCCAAGCAAAAAGAAAATCTAGTGTGTGTTGAGTAAACTTCAGGTGCCGAGTGAAGTTTAAATGCTGAGCAAAGTAATACGTGTCGAGCATCAAAAAAATTTCTTTTGGTTTCGAGTGAACTTCAGGTGTCGAGTAGGTGCTAAGTAACATAGTATGTGTCGAGCATCAGTATTTCAATAGTGTCGAGCTGCTGCATTATTGGAAATGCCAAAGATTCACCAAATCTAAGCTGACAAAGTTGTTAACTTGAATTTTTTGAACTAGTTGGAGGATAAGGATGATGAGCTGGTGGCAAAAAATTCTATGTAAACTATTTTTGGGAAAATTTAAAAGGATTATTCAAGTAGTTTCTTGAAGGAACAAAATATGGGTTAGATTCAATGAACCCTACCTAATCCATACAAATTGAAATTAATGAAGGGAAGAATCAAGTGGGAAAAGAAACTCCAAGACTTCTATTTAAGGATTCATAGACCAAGAAGCAAGAGCTACTGGAGTGCCAAATTATGAAGTCACTAAAGGGTGTCAAGGAGAAGACATCTAGGAAGAACAAAACATAAAAACTTTTCTTTGATAAGTGCTCAAGAAGAGATGATTGCACTAGTACATTGATCATCAAGACTCAAGGAGACTAACATTGAAAGGAGGGCAAGCTATCAAAACTGAAGAGATTGAAAGCCAAGCAATGTGAAGGAGCTGAATGGTGATCTGAAATCTGCAAGTTTAAGTTGTATGTTGTAATCAGGTCAAAAAAAATTTAATACTCTCTAGCAATTGTATTAGCTATGAAAATCCTATGGACTTAGGTTGGTTTAATAGCCATTTGTAAATCCTTTAACAGGGTGGCATTCCAAGTGAATGTTCTAAAGTCCTCTAACCAGGGCCACTTTTAACAGGGTGGTTAAATCCTCTAACAAGGTCACATTTAACAATATGTTGTAAGCCTTTAACAAGGCAGGCCTTTCACAAGGCATCAATTCAAAAGAGTGAGAATTGAGTAGCATGTTACTGGTGGTTTTTTCCCAAATTCGATTTCCACGTAAACCACTATGTTGTGTGTTGATCTTTTTATGTGTTACACTTGCATGTTGATTTACAGTAACTTGCTGAATAGAAAAGTTAAAGCTTGGATGAATGAATGGTTGAATGGGCTCACTACACTTAGTGAAAAAGTTTGAATAGGACATTTGGACCTTGAATAATTGATTCACCACCCCCCACAGTTATTGTAAAGAATTTCTAACAATGAAATCACAGAGAAGTCATGATTTCCTATCAAATAATATCTAAGAAGGGCTCAGTAGAATTCTAAACATTTTTTTTGTCATAATATTAGCCAAGTTGGGGAAATCAAGGAGATTAAGTGGGGAAAGAAAAGAGTTAATACAGACCCCATCAATACCCAAATTAGCCAAACAATTAGCTAATAGATTACCTTCTCTATAAGTATGCATGATGTAACATCCAGAAACTAAATCAAGAAGAGGTGATACGTGATGCAATATATACTAATTGGACCAATTATAGACATGAAATTTCATGCATGCATTTATAATAATAGATGTATCCCCTTTAACATGTAACTGAGATATAGAAAGTGATTTTGCGAGTTCCAAACAAAAAAAAGGTCAAGGCCTCAACTTTATTATTAGTACTTGGAGGGAGAGGAGATGATTTTGCATTACATGCATTTATAATAATGGATGTATCCCCTTCAACATGTAACTTAGATATAGAAAATGATTTTGCAAGTTCCAAACAAAAAATAGAGGCCAAGGCCTCAGCTTTATTATTAGTACTCAGAGGGAGAGGAGATGATTTTTCTGCAATCACATGGCCTTTAAAGTCTCTAATGACTATGCCATAGCCAGAGTTACTTGGATTTCTACTAGAGGTCCCATCAAAATTGAGTTTGTAATAACCCTTACTTGGGGCAATCCACTTGGTTTGTGCTTGGATAAGAGGAATCTAAGATGGACATAATGGACTAGGAAGATGAGGAAAAAGTAAATCCTTCCACTAATGAATAATATAGCCATCTCAAGGAGAAAAAATATGTTTACTCTTATATTTACTTACTATAGCATTAAAAAGCTTAATGATTGATTTCTTTGATCCTTCCAAAAATTGAGGGATTGGAGATGAAGGCTATCTAAAAATTCTCTTTTTACTCTCCCACCAAATTGTCCATATTATAGTTTAATTATACATTTAATTATGTATTTTACATAAACTATGTAATATTTTAAATGTTAATAAAATGTAAATATTAAGAATATATTTAAACTAAAATCTAATGTATAGTTATATTTAATAAATTCTAGTATTATTATTATACTTATATTGAATAGTGATATATACATATAGGAGATGACCTCGTAGTGTGACGGTAGCATCACAAGCCTCATTTGTATGAGGTCAAGAGTTCAAACCTTGGCGGGGTGTTTGTGTTCTGATTTACAATGTGGTCATTAGTGTCGTGATTTTACTCCTACCCATGTTGTTCGTTAGTCAATCGCCATTCATGCCCATTAATGAAATTAATGTGGAATTCAACTATGAACAAAGATGAAAAGGAAGTCATTTCAAGAGTCATAAGGAGTGATATGATTTTGATAAGGTAATTGGGTGATTTAGGCAATATAAATATAGGTGTATCTAGGAGGCGTCAAGGCCTCAATAGCCACATTCTCATTGGTAGTATAAATATAGGTGTATTTAGGAGGTTTTGAAGCCTCAACAACCACATTCTCATTGGGGATGGGTCCCCCTTAATGTGATCAAATATATATATATGTGTGTGTGTGTGTGTGTGTGTGTGTGTGTGTGTGTGTGTGTGTGTGTGTGTGTGTGTGTGTGTGTGTGTGTGTGTGTGTGTGTGTGTGTGTGTGTGTGTGTGTGTGTGTGTGTGTATGTATGTATGTATATATGTATGTATGTATGTATATATGTATATATATATGTATATATATATATATATATATACATACATGTATATATATATATATATGTATATATATATGTATACATATATGTATATATATATATATATGTATATATATATGTATACATATATGTATATATATACATATATACATATATATATACATATATATATATATACATGTATATATACATGTATATATACATATATATATACATGTATATATATATATGTATATATATATGTATATATGTATATATATACATATACATATATATATATATATATATATATATATATATATATATATATATATATATACATATATATATATAGACACACACGTGCACACACACGCACACACACATTTATGGGTATGTGTAGGATCATGGTATGCAAAAAAGTGGTGATGTGAAGAATATGTAATTTTGAAATGTTTAAAAGTGTTTCAAAATCCTCTTTGATTTTTTTCCCACCAATCTTGATACCAAACAAAAAATGTAATACCTTTCCTTATTGGGTATCCAATATAAGAATAGGTCTATGATTTGAGATCATGCATCTGATTCAAAAATGGGTACCTTAATTTGTAATGGGTACCCAGTCTATGCTCCCAAATCATGGCACCAAGTTCAAATGTTAAGGGAGTGGGGACTAATTTTTATGTTATATATTCATAGTATAATATAGTTATAGCATCATTTTTTTGGGGGAGGGGGAACCAATTATTATATATAGTTACTAAAACTTATTATATAGTATTGAATAATAATAATAATTTTATGTATAATTAGTACTTATTATATAGCATTATATAATTATATATCATGTATATTATTATTATATATTATATGTATTAGTAATGTAAGTTAATAAACTATATGATCATGTATGTTCCTAGGGGTCCCCCTAGGGACATTTATGTGTTCTAATGAGTCCAAAGGGGTCATGGGTTACCTTATGGCTGCTTTCAACCCATCATATGACAACATATATTCCTAGGGGTCATAGGATGCTTAGGGACATACAACTAATGTTCCAATGGGTAGAAAGGGATTATAGAGTATCCTATAACCTCTTTCAACCTATTACATGTTAACATATGTTCCTAGAGGTCCTATGACCCTTATAGACATACATGTTGTGTTCCAATGGGTTGAAAGGGGTCATACATTATCCTACAACCATTTCAACCTATTACATAACAACATACATTCTTAGGGGTTATAAAACCCCTAGGAGCATATGTTGTCATGTAATGGGTTGAAAGGGGTCATAGGGTATTTGATGACCCATTTTTACCCACTGGAATACAATATGTATTGCCCTAGAAACATATGTTATGATGTAATGGGTCAAATGGGGTCATAGGATTTCAACCCACTGGAACAAAAAACACATGATGATAAGGGTCCTAGGACACCTAGAAACATATGTTCTCATGTAATGGGTCAAAAGAGATCATAGGATACCCTATGACCCCTTTCTACCCAATGAAATATAAGAGGTATGTCCCTAAGGGTTCTAAGAACCCTTAGAACATATGTTTTCATGTAATGGGTCCAAAGGGGTCATAGCATACCCTATGACCCTATTCTACACATTGGAACACAATATGTATGTCCCTAGTGTAGAAGTTGATGAAAGTCAACTTCACAGTGCACCAAGATCACCTGCATGCAAATAGCTTGCTAAAGAGAAACTAAAGAAGAAAGGAGCAAGAGCTTGAAGCAATTCAACAAAGCAAGAAAAGATATTTCACAATAAGAAAAATGAAACTGCTATGTGAATGTTATGAATTTAAAATGAGAGAGTCCAAATATAAAGGCCTCAAGGAAGCTTATAGAACAAGCTGAAAAGTGCTACAAGATAAGGTTGACAACTAAGCATACATCCACAAAAGGTCGAATATCCTCGATCAAGGTGAGAGGATAAGTATGACTAGATAGGAACAAACTCTCGTGTTGTCAACAACTCATCAACAACTCCTAGATTAAAACTAAAGTGTGAATGTATTTAACCTAAGTAAACTTAAGCAAAAGAATAAATAATTAATAATTAATTATTTACTCTAACACCCCCCCTTAAGTGCAACTTAGGGGAATCCCTTAAGCTCACAAAAACTAAGATGAAATGCATAATGGGTCCTAGCAACAAGACCATGTTAGGTACCCATGTATAATGCAAAGAAATGCAACCTCTAAAAATAGGGAAAGAGGGAAAACCTCATGGGAAAAGCCCTCACCCAAAAAGAGGTAAGTATAAACATGCTGAAAAAAATATGAAGGAAGAAAGGCCTCAACAAGTCCTCCCAAGGACAACTTCTACTAGAAATGTTTCAAGAGACTCTCTCAAAACCATAAGTACAATTAGCCCCCCATGAGAGATAGAAAAGACTCCAAAACCTCCCTAGAATAATGGAACCCCTAAACTAATGAAACTCCAATGTGGAAGAAACAAGGGAACAGAACAAGGGATCCTCGGAATGAGAGGGGAAACTAGAAGGCCTAGCTAATGCTCAAAGGAGAAAGTATGAGGATCCTGAAAGGGAATCCCCAAGGTAGGTGTGATGACATTGTCATGAATGTCCTCTATAGAATCTGCAACAAGTGCACCTGGAGGCTCAATGAATGGAGTTGGAGGATTCAGTAGAAAAGAAGAAGAATCTTGCAAAAGAGAAAATCCCTCAACCGAATGTGGTGTGGAAGTAAAAACAAGGATCTCAGGAACAATACACATGTTCAAGTATCCTAACTACACCACATTATGCACTTGTGAAAAAGAAGACTCGTGCTCTAAAGGTGGGCAAAAGTGCGAGAAGGTGTAGAGATGAGTGGAAGGATCAACTACCCTTATAGAAATAAGAGCTCCTAATGCATGATCCCAAATGAAGAGTAAATCAACATTGAACTCAATTGTCTTCCCTGATCCACTGCATGTAATTTGAGAAATTGAGAGAAGGTTTGTAGACAAAGATAGAACATATAATACATCATTGACTATACCATCTTGGATGTGAACTAAACCTTTCTTGTAGATTGGTAGGGCAATGTTATTCCCCATGAGAATATGAGGAATGGGAGAAGCCTCAATAGTGGAGAAGACACCTTGAGAAGACATCATATGGTGAGAAGCACATGAATCTAGTATCCAAGGGACCTGTGAAGAGATGCAATGGAAACCTATAGTGCATGACCCTTTCCAAGATTTGGTGTAGATGTCGAAGAGGTGTAAGAAGATTGAAAAGAAGACCCTTGTGAGGTAGAAGAGGATGGAGAGGAAACAATGATCTTCTGAAGGAGAGCTTGCAAATTGGAAATCTATTTCTTATAGACATCAAATCTCTTCTAGAAAAAATGTGACTCATCATGAGGTCCCTTCTAACAATAGGAACATGTAGGACTCTCAGTCTTATTTTTCTCCTTCTTCTTAGAAGAAGATGATGAACTAGTAGAGTGCTAAGAGGAGGAATCAGATCTCTGCTTTGACTTCTACTCTTGTGTATCCTTGGCAAGCAATGCTTGTGACTGTGAACCTGTAAGTGAATCCATATGAGTGATCTTGGACTATTCCCATGTCAATCAATCACAAAATGTCTCAAAAGAAGGCATCTGATGTCTGGTACCCAAGGCATCCATAGTGGAGTAGAAAGTGGAAGAAAATATATGACATTGTCCTTGCAACTTTGAGAGTATCAAAAAGATACACTCATCATCTGTTTCATTTTTCCCACATCCCTGCAAAACTGTACGTAGAGATTTAAACTTCATCAAGAAGTCCTCAATGGTGGGGAAGTTAGTAGGTGTCAAAGAAGTCAACTCTGCATCAAGCTACAATGCTCAAAATTCATTCACTATGCCAACAAGTTATGAAACTTAGTCCAAATAGACTGAGGAGTGGTCAAACCATCCAAGTGAAATAGGAGACTATCTAAGATGTTCAGTTTAATCAATCCCATGGCTTCATCCATTTTGTTTCTATGCTGAAGAACCTCAAAGGGGTGTTGCAAAATAGGTTGGTTCTCATCTAGACATGACCATAGGCCTCGTGACATGAGAAGCCTAGTCATTTGTGCTTTCTAGGTGTGACAGTTGTGCGGTGTGAGATAGGTCACAGAAGGATCTGACATTAAGAGAAGAAGATAGAAGTAGAAGGGTCTTATTTTGAAGTAAATTATAGAAAAGAAAATGCCCCCCAACATCTGATAAAGATATCCCTCAAATACCAAAGAAACAACTATAGACAGCACAAAAACTAAGAAAAGAATTTGGATTCTAGATGCAGAGAGGGAGGAAACTGAAGCCTCTAGTTCAACACCAAGAATAGGAGCTCAATATTACTCCAAACTAATTATAGATCTCTGTAGTTATTTTTTATAAATCATCAGTGTCACACCTCCAAAAAATAAAGAAAAAATCTTTAAAAATGTCAGATCTGTTATGTCAAACCCTTTTTCTCATTTTTCTCCAAATATTGAAAAAATGCTCTTCCTTTCAATTGAAGAAAAAATCAGAAACAAACTAGGGTTTGAGTCTCTAAATCACAGCTTCAAGCATCCTTCAGCTAGTAAGCAATAGGAAGGCTTTCATACGATGTAGAAGTTGATGAAAGCCAACTTCATAGTATGCCAAGATCAACTGCATGCAAATAGCTTGCTGAAGAGAAACCAAAGAAGAAAGGAGCAAGAGCTTGAAGCAATTCAACAAAGTGAGAAAAGATATTTCACAATAAGAAAAATTAAATTTCTATGTGAATGATATGAATTTACAATGAGAGAACCTAAATATAAAGACCTCAAGGAAGCTTGTAGAACAAGTTGGAAAGTGCTAGAAGATAAGGTTGACAACTAAGCATACATCCACAAAAGGTGGAATATCCTCGATCAAGGTGAGAGGATAAGTATGACTAGATAGGAACAAACTCCCATGTTGTCAATAACTCATCAACAACTCCTAGATGGCAACTAAAGTCTAAATGCATTTAACCTAAGTAAACTTAAGTAAGAGAATAAATAATTAATAAATAATTATTTACTCTAATACCTAGGGCCCTAGGACCCCTAGGAACATAAGTTGTCATGCATTTGATTGAAATGGATCATATATTATCCTATGATCCCTTTGAACCCATTTGAACACAACATGTTTTTCCCTAGGGGTCTTAGGACTCACAAGAACATATTTTGTAATGTAATGGATTGAAAGAGGTCGTAGGATATCATTTAACCCCATTTGACCCATTGGAACACAACGTGCATGTCCTTAGGGATCTTAGGAACCCTATGAACATATTTTGACATGTAATAAATCGAAATGTGTCATGACATGCCCTCTGACCCCTTTCTACCAATTCAAACACAACATGGATGTCCCTAGGAACATATGTTCTCATATAATGGGATGAAAGGGGCCATAGAGTATTTTATGACCCACTTTGAACCCATTACAACACATAATGTGTATCTCGAGGTGTCCTAGGACCCCTAAGGACATACATCATGTGTTTTAATGGGTTGAAAGGGGTCATAGGGTTCTCTATGACCCCTTTTGACCCATTAAATGATAATATATGTTCATAGGGGTCCTAGGACCCCTAAGAAAATATATCTTGTGTTCAAATGAGTCGAATGGGTTCATAGAGTACCCAATGACTCCTTTCAACATATTATATGACAACATATGTTTCTAGGGGTCCTAGGACCCCTAGGGACATAGATCATGTGTTTAAATGGGACATAGGTTAACCTCTGACCCATTAAATGATAACATATGCTCCTAAGGGTCCTAGCACCCCTAATAACATATATCATGTATTCAAATGAGTCAAAGGGGGGCATAGAGTACCCTATGACCCATTTCGACACATTTCATGACAACATATGTCTTTAGCAGTCCTAGAACCCCTAGGGACCTATTTTATTTGTTAGAATGGGTCAAAAAGAGTTATGGGATAACCTATTATATCTTTTAATGCATCTCATGACAACTTGTGTCCTTAGCGGTGTGTATAGGGTAGAAATATGGTTGATGAATAGGGTTTAAAATAATGCACATGAAAGAGACCCTAAACCCACATTTTACACATACATATAGATTATTATGATATGAAAACTAAATCTAGATGACTAATATTGAAATGAAGAAATAAAAGGTACTTACCTCTGGAAAGGAACCTGCTCAGAACCCTGTCAAACAGTCTCAGTAATTGTTGATCTTTCCATTGCTTAGATGAAACTGTGAGATCTTCAAAACCCAAAAATCTTTTTCTTTTCTTCAAGGGTAGGTCAATCTTGAGCCAGGTCGACCAAGTTGACCTTGACCCAAAAATCTAGGCTTGACCCAAAAGTTGACTTTGACCTATACTGCTCTAACAAAATTTATGTTCATGGATTCCACAAGTTTAAGGAAAAGGGTATCCAAATCTACACTGATATTTGATGTTCCACACCTGTACCTACAAGAAAATTGTTTTTCTTGTTGGATGGGGGGTTTTCCTTAAATTCAAACCCCAATTTGTAATCAACCTTGAAATTGAATTGAAATTATAATTTTTATAAATAAAGTAAATGGAACTATTCACCTCGCTTATATTGAAATCCTTGTGGACGATTCAAATCCTTGAATCCACAAGTAGGGATGCTCCAAAAAAACATAGAATTATGTGTAGGATGTCTAAATCAATGGAATTAGATCTTCAACACCAATCTTGAATGTATCTTGGATTAGGAAGTGTCTTGAATGGAAATTTATGGATCTTCAACAAGAGGGCTCCATAGAGCTTGAATCCTTCAATGGCTACTCATGGATCTCCTTGATAAATTGAATGCTTGAAGATGGATGCTCGTTTGAACTTGATAATTCTTGAATGCTTGATCAAGAAAGAGTATAACTTTGTCTCATCTCCTTATGCCTTGTTATGGTTACTAAGCCTTAAAGAAAATGAGAGGAGGAGGCTTCCTTATAAAGAGATATAGGGCACAAACTTCTAGAGAAGGCTAACATAGGAGCATTAAATCCTAATTAACTTTAACCCCTACATAGATTAAATATAATTTAATAGTGGCCCATTTTGAAACCCAAAATAATCGATCTAAAAGTGGGAAAATAACTCTTTCTGAAACCCGACATTCAAAAATCATTAAACCTTGAAATTTGTACCTAGGGTCAGGAATGAGGTTGATCCTGCCCTAGGTCAAGGTCAAGGACATCTGTGACCTGTTAGGATAAACCACGGACAAAAATAAAAACTACATGCAAATATAACCAATAACAGAAAATAATAAAACACACAGAAATGAACACAAGGCACCAAGATTTAATGTGGTTCACCCAATCCCTGGGCTACGTCCACCAAACAGCAAGTCCGATCTTATTACAATCCAGTGATTACAACCTAATTACAATCCGTAATCCCTTACAGCTCAATACCGCCGCAAGAACCAATTTCGTATCACCACACATAAAAATAACCCAACCCTAAGCCCTTTTTATACAAGTATTAAACTGCTTTAGGGTTATAACATGTCGGCCATATGTCGGCCATAATATGTCGGCTACCATGTCGGCTACTTCAAAAAAAAAAATTTATGAAGTATGTACAGTACTTTCCTGATCAGTCACCACAATCTAACATGACCTAGGTCAAGATTGAGTTCAACCTTGACCTTGTGGTCTTCCTTGACCCAAAAGTCAATAATTTCAAGATTTCAGTCCAGAATGCCAGAAATGTGCAGAATGAAAGTAGAAAAGGGGGTAGACATGGGAAAAAACTAGATCAAATTTAAGTACCCATTCAAGGCACTTTACATGACCCCAAATCACTTACTCAAAGGTCTAAATACTCTTAACATAGGAGGTATTCCATTTTAAGATGATACATTTAGCCTCCACTCTAGCAAGAGTAGGGACTCGATGCAAATACTTGGGAAAGGAGATCATAATGAAAAGATAATCTTATTAAAATTAAAGGGAGAAAGTGATCCTCAAGAAGCCATTAAAAATTGTAAAGAAATGGAATTCTAATGTTTGTATGCAAGTATCTCTACTGTCGATAGGATAATAATTATTATGTCAATTATAACAACCTGCATTTGAATCATTGGTGTTTTCCTCAAGTATTATAGATAGAAAGTTGTCATTTCGTTTGTTTGGCTACAAGAATAAGAATACATATTCTTATTCTTATTTGGTTCAATCAAAATTTAATGGGGAATTCATGGACCCAAAAACTTATGTTTTCTAAAATAAATAAGATTGGAATAGGAATACGTATTCCAATTCCACATATTTAAGTGGAATTGTAAATGCTCAGTTTTGGACCAAAATTGGAATAGGTATTCCTATTCAAAATTCTGATTTGGTGCACCCAAATAGAGAATTTGAAATTTTAAGAATTTATATATGCCTATTCTACTCATATTCCCACTCACCTAGGTTTGTTTAGCTATAGAAATAAGAATATGGGAATAGGAATACATATTTCAAAATTTTTATTCTAGAATAGAAAATAAGAATATGTATTCCTTTTCTTTTTTAGTTATCCAAAATTTGATGGGGAATTCAAGGACCCAAAAATTTATGTTTTCTAAAATAAATGAAACTAGTATAGGAATATGTATTCCAATTCCACCTATTTAGGTGGAATTACAAATGCTCATTTTTGGGCCAAAATTAGAATATGTATTCCTATTTCCAATTCTAGTTTGGTGCACCCAAATGAAGAATTCAAAATTTTAAGAATTTAAATATGCGTATTGAATTCATATTCTCACTACCAAATAGCAAAACTCATTGGATATCACAATCTACTAATTATTCATCTAATATATTGTGTTGAGACTATCTTTACAATTTAGTTTTGATGCATTCAACTTTGTATAGCTAGTGTTAGGTGGTAGGCAACATTTATTAGTCCCTACCTTCCATAAGGTAGGGAATTAATGTTTTCAATAATGGCACATAATTACTTCATATTAGACCAAGTTAACATAACCTAAAGTTTCAATATGCAATATTAAATAATTATTTTTTGTCATTAAAATTCTAATTTACTATTGGTTGATTGGATTTTCAAAAAGGGTTTAAAAAAATTAATTCTGAAAAGTGGTATGAAAATTTGGAAGGTGATAAGCTTTCATTTATTTGCATTTATTGTATCAACCATTGGTGTCAGGAAGCAGTAATGATTTATTGCAGTAAATTGATGATGCAAATTTTTCCTAATTAGTTTGTGAGTCAAAGGGTTTTGAGACAATGGTTATGAGGATTTTAGAATTATTTTCAATGACAAGGATGGGTGGAGAAAGTGGAGCTTTGAGTTAAAGACAAAGACATATGTGAGTTGCAAATCTTGCCTAAATTCTGCAAAGGATATTTGTTACATTTCTTCTTTTCTAGTCATAAATCATCTAAATTAGTTATTTTAGCGATTGATTATTTACACTCTTCCTAGATATCTTCCCTTTAGAGTTTGAGTCTTTCCCTTTATATTCTTGCATAGTTTGATTGAGGAATTGTAAATGTTTTCAACTTTCAAAGGTAACGAAAGTTTCAAAAGTGAATATACATCTAGAGGCATTGTGTCAAACACTTTGCATTGATCTAATGTCTTGCCCAAACCATAATGTAGGCAAAATGTTGCAGGGCATATCCATAAGTTTTTTTCTGACCATCTGGGTGGAATCATTTTTGAACGCTAAAGGACTAGTGGCAAATATATCAATACTTTCAAATGGAATCAAGCACCAGACATAAATAAGTCCTCCTAATAGCCTAATATCTTGTATCCCTTGGCCTTTTTTTGGTGAATTTGTAAAAATTATATTAATTTATTAATAGAAAATGACTATTCATAAAAAGAAAAATCACAAACACACATTAAGAGAAGGTGTACCTTAATCACAGAATCTTCTTTGCACCACTGAATAGTATATGCCACAAAAAATCTACATAAACACCTTCATTGTGATGCAAGTACATTGTAATCCTTGCCACACTTGTGCACAAGGGCTTTACGATTAAGAATTTGATTTAAAAGTCATCAAGCAATCCAATTTAATTGTGGCATATGCAATGAATTTTCCATGTCATTGTTTCCCCAAATTTTGTGCATTTTTAAAAATTATTTTTACTATATCTGCCAAGTAACATATAGTCACTGATTATGTGGGTCTTTGACGGTTTTTTCACTTAACTTTTTTAGGGATCTTGTCATTTGAGACCCACATGTCCATTTATCCTTCTGTAGTCCACACCCCAATTCAATTGACCAATTGTAGCTTGTGGAATTGGAATGAACCTTACTTTTTGTTATAGATATTTCATTTCTACTACCAGCTATTTGTAAACTAAAGTTTTGGAATTGATGACATATTGGAATAAATTGCTGAATAGTTGTAATGCCTAAAATCATCAACCACTAGTTAGCTTGAAAATTAATTTGTATTTTCCTCAAGTGTTGGATAACACAATCTGAAACTTGTAAAGGCCAATGTATAATGCCATTACCTACATAAATGATATTTTTTAGTCAAAATAGGGATGAAAATAATATTTTCAATGAGCAGAGAATTGCTTCTTTTAAATAATTGTCCTCCTTGTACTTGATTGAATCCACAAGTTTATCATAGAACAAGATTATTAATTTCAGACAAGGAACAACATTTTCCACATTGCAGTTGAAGATATATGAATCACAATGAAACAAATTGCACATGTTTCTTTGTGCTTGTTGTACTTGACTGCTATAGATAGAATCATTAGCTACATGATGTACTCCTTTTAAAATATGACTAAGCACATATATAGCTTTCAACTTTAGCACAATGCATCTTACATTTTGTGTCTATGTCAAACTATCCTATTCTATTGATACTATTATCGTTAATACAAATAATGTAAAACTCCTTATATAATGCATAGAGTATGATAATTTTACATATATAGTCTTGTCAACATACCTATTCATATGTTACATGCGCTATTTTTGTGCAATTTGAAAATGTGAAAAATAAATCACAAACTTCACAATTTTTTCTCGGCAATCAATGGTGTTGAGTGGTAGTTTTTCTTAGCACAAGAGGGTGTCAAGTGGCAGAGAGATGGTATTGAGTTAGCTCAACACACAAAGGAGTTGAGTGATCTAGATAGCAAAGGATAACTCAACACAAAATTTTCCAGGTGACCTCAGTCATCGTAGCAAGGTGGAGCTTGGCATAGAGGATGTTGAGTGAGTTTGGTCAACAAAAAGAGACCGAGTGAGCTATATAAAAACTACAAATAGAAACTTGGTGGACTCGATAAAAACAACACATATTACACAAACTGAGTGATCTATTAATAGACTTCTTATCTAAACATTTCCACCATTAAAACATAGAGAGAATAACAATAAACCTTCTTAAATACTAAGCATGCAATAGAAATTATTAAGGAGACAACAAAGAACCAACACAATTAGATCAATTAGTATGCCTATTTGCTTGCTTTCTTCCTATTCAACTAGGTTAAAAATATTACAAAATCTAAGAGCATTTCGCTTCAACCAAAAGACATTAAAACTTGAAACTAATAAAAATTTAGACATAAACTTACAGCTCTAAGGCTTGATACAATATGCCTGAAGAAATCACTGCTACATAGAATGAACCAAAAGGAACTTATAGAATGAGAGAGAGATTCAACATGTGCTACTATAAACACTAAAAGAGAATCTTCCTTCTCTCTTGTGATCTCTATTTTGAATATTCTTCCTCTTCTCTAATCTATTGATCTTCTTCTTATCTCTGCACTTTACTCTACACTTTTTTCTCTAGTCTCTCCAACTTATCAAATGAATTAGATTCATTCCTTTTGTCTTACTGCAAAATGTTTTCCCTCTCATTTGGGTTTCAAACTCACCTATCAAGTTAATGAGGGTCAAGTGGGTAGGTGGGAATTTGGCTCCAAGGGAAACTAACCAACCACATTAAATCTCTGACACTCCCCATTTATTCCAAGCCAAAAAAAAACAAGGATCACTCCTAATCCAAATCAGCTACACTAAGACTCTCTCTTAGGCACACAAAAGTTCCAATGCCCAAAGGCTTTGTAAAAATGTCTACTAGTTGTTTCTTAGACTTACAAAATTCCATCTTGATACCTCCATTCTTCACCAACTCTCTGATGAAGGGATATTTGATCTCAATGTAATTTCTTCTCCCATGGAAGAGTAGATTCTTAGACAGTGCAATTGAGGAGATGGTGTCACAAAAGATTATGGTTCTAGCCTCTTGCTTTTCATTCAAATTTGTCAAGATCCTCCTTAACCAAATAGCTTTACATGCTACTAAATTTGCTTCTATGTATTCAACCTCTATTGTAGATTGAGAATCAATAGGTTACTACTTGGATTCCAATGAAATTACACTCGATCCCATATGGAACGTGTATTTGGAAGTGCTCTTCCTATCATCTAAACTTCCATCCCAATCACTATCTATATAACCAACCAACTTAAAATCATTATCTACAGTATAGAAAATCCCAAATCACTCGGTACCATTCACATACCTTAGGATCCTCTTTCTTGCTTCTCAATGGGAATCCTTTGGTGTTTCCATAAATCAAAAAATCAGACTTATTGCATGCATCATGTTAGGTCAAGTTTCTATCAAATACATTGTGCTTCCAACTATACTCTTGTATAGTGTTGGATTTACATTTTGCTGTAATCTTCCTTGCTCAACTTTAGACCTACTACTATTGGTGTTGGGGCTTCTTTACTATTTTGCATTTTGAATTGCTCTAGGATTTTCCTTTCATATTTTTCTTGAGAGATGAAGATTCCATCATGCATTTTTTTTACTTCTATGCCTAAAAAATACTTCAAGAGACCTAGCTCTATCATTTCAAATTCATTCTTCATGGCCTCTTTGAACTCATCAATTAGGAAATTATCATTTCTATTGAAGATTAAGTTATCAACATACAAGACAACAATCAACACTTTTCCATTTTTTTCCTTGAGTAGAGAGCGGGCTCACCATTGCTTTATCTAAAGCCATTGCTCATCAAGTATGAGATTCAATCCTATTGTGCCATGCCTATGGAACTTTCTTAAGCCCATGTATAGCTCTCTTAAATCTATACACTTTGTATTCTTCACCTGGGACTTCCTACCTAGGTGGCTACTCCACATAAACTTCTTTCAATACACCATTCAAGAAGGCAAACTTCACATCCATTTGATATACCTTCCATTTGTGCTAGGCTGCAATTGCTATGACAACACACATGATTTCTATTCTTATAACTAGGGAATATGTCTCATCATAATCTCTACTATACTATTGCTTGTACCCCTTGACCACTAAATGTGCCTTATGCCTATCTATTTTTCGTTCAGCATTGCACTTGGTCTTGTAAACCCATTTGACTCCAATTACTTGCTTCTTGGGAGGAAAAGTAGTTAACTCCCATGTCTCATTTCTTTCAATAGCATCTATTTTCTCATCCATGTCATTACACCATTTCTTTTCCTTTAGAGCTTCCTCAAAATAAATTGGATCACTATGAGACAATAATGCAAAATTAACACTCTCATCATAATCTTCCTCATACCTTTCTTCTTGGTATATCACCCTTAGACTTTTAGTCTTTCTTGGCACTAGGGAGGTGAGAGTGGGATTTGAATTTTTAATATTGTTGCTGCTGATGTTTTGCATACTAGCTTGAGGTTTTCTTGAACTACAATCTATATTTTTGCTCCATCATCCTATTTGATCTAATTTTTAGGATCTAGGACTATTACAGAGAATGCTAACCAATTACATAAAGTTAATTGTAAAGCTTTAATAAAGAAAAATTAACGTAATTGCAAATAAGAAAACACGGAATGAGATGATAGAAAGAGAGATAGAGACACAACACATTTGATTTTGGAGTTCGTCCGGGAAGGACTACGTCTCCAGGTCCAACTCCAATAGGGGGGACCAATCCAATTAACTCCAATAAATAAATACAAGTGATTTGTGACAATTCCCTTCAAGCACATGCAGCAAAATTCCTCTATGTGCAGGAAAAATCACTAAGTCTCCAAATACACAAAATCTCTCTCACCATTTGCATCATTTCTCCCTTGATTTTCATGCCTTCAAAAGGCCCCTAATCCCTCTTTTTACACCAAACAATGTCTAATAATATTGGAAAATATATTTAGACCCTTACAACAGTCCCTCCTCAGAATGGGACTCATTTCCATTTTATAATTTTGTCCTTATTTACTAATTGCCTTTACTTAGACAAGAGGGAATCGGGCTTGATACACTTTAAATAAAATCTGTGCTAATAATATTGCAAGCCACTCACGTGGCGCAATGGAAAAGGAGATTTTGAAAATGCATGTAATAGAGGGAGGTTGGTGGTTCCAACCACCACATTGACCTCTAGCCTTTAACTAAACTTAGCACCGTTCAAACCATATAATAAATATTTGTCTAACATGTTTCAAAGGTTGCCAGTGGTGTAATGGCCACCCCCTAGATTTTAGGGGCCGGTGGTCGCGGGTTCAAATCCCGGCACCATTAATTTTATTTATTTATTTTTTTAATTTAATTTTATTTTATTATTATTTTTATTTTTTCCACAACATCATCTCAAACTTCAATCGGACATATCTTTCACATACGAACTCCATTTTTTACGAAACAAACACCGTTGGAAAGCTCTCGACAAGATCTTCAATTTGAAACCCATTGTTGACCACTTTCAAGATGATTATTTTTTTCACCTTTTGATGACCTATGCACCTGGTTTGACCAAACTTTGACTGGCTATAACTTTTGCGTATGAACTCTTTTTTTGCCCGTTTGAATTGCGTTGGGTGCAGAATTTTGAGGACTTAAAACTTATGCCATTTATTGGAGTTTTGGAGATACTTCAATTTTTGGTGAAAATATCCCCCAAATCAAGTCTCCCCACTGAAAGTTTGATTACTCAAAAAATAGGTGAGGGTATTTCTCCCTCACTTTACGAATCTCCACCCATCTTGCTTTGCTTGGATGCATCCCCTTCCATCCCACTCAGAGGTATTCAATTGGTCCTCTTCGTGAAGTTCTAACATTCTTGTCAAGGATGACATCCTCTGGCAATTATGTCATATACTCTAGTGAAAGATCATCAACTGATGGAACCTGAACACTAATGTCTTCATTGAAGACCATTGGAGGCTCATACAACTTTAGATTCTCAACATTGACAACTGAGTAAATTTACATGTATGGAGGAAGATTAAGGCAGAAGGCATTAGTACCACTCTTTTCCAAGATTTCAAAAGGACCATACCTAATAGGCTTGAGCTTCCTTCCTTCACCTTGAATTCTTTCCTTATTGATATATGTAACCAAACTCTATCACCAACTTGGAACTGATGATCAATGCGATGAGTATCATGGCGAGCCTTGTATTTTGCCTAGCTCTGCTCCAACTATGCTTCTACTACCTGATGGATTGCTTGGACCTTCTAGATGAACTTCAAAGCCCTTTCTGCATTATGGCATCCATCGATGATATCATCCTTTCCAAAAGCAAAATCCATTGGTGTTTTTGGCAAATATTTGAAGCAAGTCTCAAAAGGAGACCTCTTTGTAGAAGAGTGTGCTGCATGGTTGTAAGTGTGTTGCACATAGTGAAAACTTTCATCCCACAACTTAGGATGCTTGTTGCAGTAACCTCTAAGTAGATGAACCACTATCCTATTGACTACCTTTTTCTGTCTGTCAGTCTGTGGATGGAAGGTTGTACTCTTCTTCAGCTTGGTATCCATGAGTCCCCACAAAGATGACAAAAATTCCCCTAAGAATCGAGAATCTTTATCTGATACAATGGAAGTGGGTAACCCAAAATGAACCCATACATTTTGAAAGTACAAATGAGCAGTCAATTCAACAGTGACCTACTTTTTATAAGGCATTAAAATACACATTTTACTTAACCGATCAACTACTACATACAAATAATCATGACCCTTCCTAGACATAGGTAAACCCCCCACAAAGTCCATAGACACACTTTCCCATGGACGGGATGGTACAGGTAATGGTGTGTACAAACCCAATTTCCTATTACTTGGCTTATTGATTGCACACATTACACATCCTTTTATATACTTGATGACAATTTCCTACATACGAGGCCAGTAACAATATTTTTGCAATTGAGCTAATGTCTTACTTACCCTGAAATGCCCTGTAATCAAAGAGGTGTGTGCTTCACGGATTACATGTGCTTGTTCATCTTTAGGAATGCATAGTTTACCTAAGTGGTACAACAAATTATCCTGCACATAGTAATCTTTCTCTTCCACATGTTTACCCTAGATTAAAGCTGCATAGATATCCTTAAAGTCCTCATCATTAGCATATTGTTCCTAAAAAATTTCATGAACCATAGAACTATTCTGAAGGATTATCAAAGCATTCTTAATAGGAAGCCTAGAGAGCATATCTGCTACTTTGTTATGGGAACCCTTTTTATACTTAATTACCAAATGAAACTGTTGTAGAAAACCCATCCACCTAAAATGCCTACTCTGTTGCAACTTAGATTGTGAGTGCAAATATTGTAGTGGCTGGTGATCAGTGTGGATTATAGTTTCCTTTCCCATTAAGTAGTGCTTCCATTTTTTAACACTCTAAACTAAAGCATAAAGTTCCTTATCATAAGTAGGATAGTTACTTACTGCTCCTGAAAAAGTTTCAAAGTGGTAGCAGACTGGTTTACCTCCTTGCATGAGTACAGCTCCCATGGCAAACCTGCTTGCATCTGTCTCAATCTCAAATGGTTGATGTAAATTTGGTAAAGCTAGAACTGGTGCGGTGCTCAACTTTTCCTTCAAAGTGTTGAAAGCCTTTTGTTGTGGACCTCCCCACTAAAAAGTTGCCTTAGTACTAGTCAATGCGTGCAACGGTGATGCAATATAAGAGAAGTTTGCAATGAACTTTCTCCAGTACTGAACTGCACCTAAAAAGCTTCTAACTTCTGTAACTATACTTGGCTTAGGCCATTTTACAATACATTCGACCTTCGCTGGGTCTACTTTCAATTGACCATTTCCTACGACATAGCCTAAGTACACTAAGGATGTCTTTGTAAATTCACATTTTGACATCTTTACATAGAGTTTTTCTTTTCTCAATACATCAAGTACTTTTTTTACATGAATTAGATGATCATCCCAAGACTTACTAAATACAAGAATATCATCTAGATAGACAATGACAAAATCATCAATAAAAGGACGAAAGACATCATTCATGACTCTCATGAATGTAGCTGGTGCATTACAAAGCGCAAATGGCATAACCAACCACTCATAAAGTCCCTGTTTTGTCTTAAAAGCAGTTTTCCAAATATCATTTTCTACTATTCTTATATGATGATATCCGCTACATAAATCAAACTTAGTGAAATAAATTGCATGTTTCAACTGATCAAGTAAATCGTCAATTCTGGGAAGAGGGTACCTGTTCTTTACCATTATCTTGTTCAAAGCCCTATAGTCAATGCACATTCTCCAAGTCCCATCTTTCTTTGGAACCAACACAATAGGAGAACCACAAGGAGAAGTACTAGGATGGATAAATCCTTTCTCGATGAGCTCTTGAACTTGCTTCTTGATTTCTTCATTCTGCAAGACTGATAAATGGTACATGCCAATATTAGGAGGTGGCACTTCTGGCTACAACTGAATTTCATGTTGTATCTCTCTTTTAGGAGGTAATCCCTTCGGTTCCTGAAACAAGTCATCATAGGCAGAAACAACTTTGACCATTTCATCTTTATGTTTTGGATCACATCCCTTAAATGCCTCAGATGTTTCATCTTCTTTGGCTTTTACAATCATCAACACAAAATTCTTACTAGAGTTGACTAACCTTTTCATCTAACTAGCATTAACTAGTGCCAGATTAGTCTTAACCTTATGTGCCCATACAATGTATTCAATTTTATCTTTAAACAGATGATACTTATTTTCCCCCCTATAGAAGGTAGCTTGTCGATCATATAAATAGGGACTCCCAAGTACAAGACCATAAATATCTAGAGGGACTACATCAGCTTCTACCTCATCTACAAAGTTTGCAGTAATAGCAAATCTTAACTTACATTGCTTGGTTACTTGTAATTGCGCATCATTGCAAACCCATCCAAGAGGATATGGCTTTGGATGAGGTGTTGTAGTCAGATTGAGCTTCTTAACAATTTCCTCAGATATCAAGTTAACTTTAGAACCCGTATCAAATAATGTATCAACCTTATTTTTCTTGATGACAACTCGAATGTGAAACAATTCATTCCTTTTCCTATCATTCTTTGGAGAAGAATCTTCACTTGTACTTGCACTTATGCTAGAAGAACTAGTAGCTGATGAAAGAGAAATACCTTTTCCTTTACCTTGGATCCTGATAGCAACAATCTTTGTTTCATCTTCGGAGTCAGATCCAAGATCTTGTTGAGCTACAATAGCAGTCTTTTGTTTGCCTTTATTTCCACCAAATCTCTTTGGCCTCTTTTCAGGATGCAGCTTCTAGCACTTAGAATCATCATGCCCTTCTTTCTTGCAATGTGAGCATATGGGTTTCTCACCCTCTTTCTTTATTGTAGCTGTCTTTTTACCCTTCCCTTTGTCTTTGGACTTTTCCTCAGACTTAGATGACTTTTTGTCAAACTTATCAATGAAGGTATCCTTACCTCTTGACTCTAAATGTGTTTCCTGGACACATACTTCATCCAAATTACAAGGATTCAGGATGAGAATAGAGTGCCTTAGGTAAGAATGAAGACCACCTATATACTTGAGTAAAGTGTCCTGGGTATACAATGGGACATTTAATGAAATAGCCCTTTTACGAAACTCATGGGTGTACTCTTGGACAGTTTGACCTTTCCCTTGCCTAAAATGTTGCCAGCTCATCATTAATTGTTGCATATGGCCTAGGGAATAGAATTGCTTCTTTAAAGCACTAACAAATTCTGACCAAGACATATTTAACTTACCATGTTTTGAAGTTTCATGTTGGGTCCTACTCTCCCACCAAGTTAGAGCTACACTGCCTAACCAAAGAGTGGCTAACTAAATTCTATCAACATCATCTACAAGGTTTTGGACTCTACAGTAGACTTCTACTTGCTGAATCCAATCATCTAATTTCTCAGCATTTAACTCGCTACAATATTTTGGCAAGTCAAATTTTACATCCAACTTTATTTGAGGCTTATGTCCACCCTTAAAAATATTAGAAGACTCAGAATGTGTAGAAAAAGGAGAAGAAGGAGGAGAAGGAGAAGAGGGAGAAGATGGAGGCTCACAATCAGGATCATCATCAGCACCTTTCTTTTTCCCTTTGTCATCACGAGCTGCACACCTTCGCATCTTCTCTTCTCTTTCTTGTAACAAAACTTCTACCATTGTTTGCAAACTCTTGAGAGTCTTCTGGACATTTTGATCTTCTAAACCTTGTCCACCACCTTTATCTTCTATCTGAAACGGTGGATTAGCTCTTCGTTTTTCGATCTCATTATTATATTCTTCAAGATCACCTTCGCCTTGATTCAACCTGGATCTTGTTAACATTCAAATCTGCAATACTAGTCCAACAAAGCTTTGATACCAAATTTGATCTAATTTTTAGAATCTAGGACTATTACAGAGAATGCTAACCAATTACATAAAGTTAATTTTAAAGCTTTAATAAAGAAAAATTAACGTAATTGCAAATAAGAAAACATGGAATGAGATGATAGAAAGAGAGATAGAGACACAACGCATTTGATTTCGGAGTTCTTCTGGGAAGGACTATGTCTCCAGGTCCAACTCCAATAGGGGGGACCAATCTAATTAACTCCAATAAATAAATACAAGTGATTTGTGACAATTCCCTTCAAGCACATGCAGAAAAATTCCTCTATGTGCAGGAAAAATCACCAACTCTCCAAATACACAAAATCTCTCTCACCATTTGCATCATTTCTCCCTTGATTTTCATGCCTTCAAAAGGCCCCTAACCCCTCTTTTTACACCAAAAAATGTCTAATAATAGGGAAAAATATATTTAGACCCTTACAAAAGTCCCTCCTCAGAATGGGACTCATTTCCATTTTATAATTTTGTCCTTATTTACTAATTGCCTTTACTTAGACAATAGGGAATCGGGCTTGATACACTTTAAATAAAATTTGCGCTAATAATATTACAAGCCACTCACGTGGCGCAATGGTAGAGGAAATTTTGAAAATGCATGTAATAGAGGGAGGTCGGTGGTTCCAACCACCACACCGACCTTTAGCCTTTAACTAAACTTAGCACCGTTCAAACCATATAATAAACATTTGTCTAACATGTTTCAAAGGCCGCCAGTGGTGTAATGGCCACTAGTTGGATTTTAGGGGCCGATGGTTGCGGGTTCAAATCCCGATACCATTAATTTTATGTATTTATTTTTTTAATTTAATTTAATTTTATTATTTTTTATTTTTTTCCACAACATCATCTCAAACTTCAATCGGACATATCTTTCACATACGAACTCCATTTTTGACGAAACGAACACCGTTGGAAAGCTCTCGACAAGATCTTCAATTTGAAACCCATTGTTGACCACTTTTGAGATGATTATTTTTTTCACCTTTTGACAACCTCTACACCTGGTTTGACCAAACTTTGACTGGATATAACTTTTGCATATGAACTTTTTTTTTCTCATTCGAATTGCATTGGGTGCAGAATTTTGAGGACTTAAAACTTATGTCATTTATTGGAGTTTTGGAGATACTTCAATTTTTTGTGAAAATATCCCTCGGATCACTATTCATCACCAATGTCTTCCTCTTCCTCATTGATACTCGGCACATTGCTTGAATTACTTGAAGATACATCCACTAAGCCATCCCATGACTAATTTTCAAGAAACTCCACATCTCTTAAAATAATGATCTTATTGGTTATTGGATTATACAACCTATAAGCCTTTGATTCTGAGATATAACCTATGAAGATACACTTCACACCTTTTTCATCTAGCTTATTCCTTTTTTCCTTAGGCACATGTACATATGCTATACATCCAAACACTCTCAAGTGTTCAACTATCCATCTGTTCCTTGACCAAGCCTCAAGAGGAATCTTGTCACAAACTGGCTTTGTAGGATACATGTTGATCAAATACACCATTTTTGCTACAACCTCTCCCCAATATTTAGTTGTGAGCCCTTTTTATTTCATCATGCTTCTAGCCATTTCAACAATGGTCCTGTTTTTTCTCTCAGCCGCTTCATTTTGCTACAGAGTATAACTAGCTGTAAGCTCCTTCTTTATGTCATTCTTCCTACAAAAATTTACAAAAAAATTGGAGGTATACTCCCATCATCTATCCAAGCTAAGGATCTTAACATTATGTCCACATTCTTTTTAGCCAAGGCTTTAAATTCAAAAAATTTGTCAAATGCTTTAGATTTTCTCTTCAAAAAATACACCCATGTCCTACAACTAAAATAATCTATGAATGCCATAAAATAAGTACTCCCCCCACTAGAAGTAGTTTGCATAGGGCTTACTAAATTAGAATGCACCAACTATAATGGTGCTCTAGCCCTTTTAGAATTTTCATAATTAAAAGAAAACCTATGTTGCTTACCCAAAATGCAAGCCTCACACTTTTCATAAGAATCTATAATGCTTGACAAACCATCTACCATTCTTTTCTTGGAAAAATAATTTAACCTAGCAAAGCCAAGATGTCCATACCTGATATGCCAAATCTTGGAGAGGTCTTCAATTATGGTCCTAAGAGAAAATTGCTGATGTACTATTGTACATGCATACATGGGAAGTGCAACATTGATTTGAGAAGAGAAACATGTCTCTATTCTCAAAGGGAACATCTAGTTCTTTGTCATTTGAATTGTTGCAAGTAATCTATTCGTCCCATCCTTCTCATGAATGACACACTTGTCATTTTCCATCAGCACCTTATAACCATTTTGAATGAGTTGTCCAACACTCATCAATTTGTGCTTCATATTGGGGGAAAAATATACATTCTATATCTCCTTCTTCACACCTTGCTTGGTGCAAACCATGATAGATCATTTGCCCACTATGGGAATGGTTCCATTATTTCTCATCTTAATTTTAGAGTTGAAAGTCTTATCAATGAAAGAAAATAAACTTTCATTATGACTCATGTGGTTGCTATAACCATTGTCTAGGTACCATACATCAAGGATGCCTTCTTCACCAATGTTGCACATGATGAAGGTTATGGGATTATTTGCATTTCCCATGTTCACACTAGCAACATTTGCATTCTTCTTTGACTAATCACCCTTCTTCTTCTAGCATTCACTAGTATAATGACCGTACTTATGATAGTAGGAGCATTCAACATTTCTCTTATTAGAGTTGTAATTCTTCTTACCTCCTCTAGAGTTATTTTGAGAGGTGCTTTCTCCCTCTTGAATTCTATTGAGCCTTGAAATACTATTCTTGGGAAGTTGTTGTTGATCAATTAATTCAGCGCTCATGGGTTTGAAGAGTTTCCATCAACTCCTCCATGGTCAATGTGGTGAGGTCCTTTGCTTCCTCAATGGTCATCACAAGTTTATTTTTTTTCTGAGGTAAACTCCTCAATATCTTTTCCACAATCCTCTAGTATTCATAATCTTCTCCATTTGATTTGAGTTGGTTTATCAAAATGGAGATTCATGAACTGGACTCTATAATAGGTTTATTGTCCTTCATTTGAAGGTTCTAAAATTCCCTTCTAATCATATATAGCTTCACTATTCTAACCTTATTAGTCCCCTTGAAGTTTTTCTCAAAGATGTTCCATGCTTCCTTTGAATAATTTGCCATTGCAATCTTGGGAAAGACTGTCTTTGTCATTGCTACCTCAATCAGACTTAATTCTTTCACATCCTTTCTCCTTGACTCCTTCATCTGAGTCTTCTATGGGTTTTTGAGGGAAGCATATTGTGTTGGGATTATAACATCACTGAATCCATTTATTACAAACTTCCACAAATCATTAGCTACCATTAAGGTTTTCATTTTCTTTGTACATGTATCATAATTATGTCCATTGAAGGATAGTTACTACTACCATATCTTTCGTGCATATCTTGCCATGTCAAATACACCCAAAAAAAAGGCCCTAACTCACATGAATGCGGGGCCTCAAAGCTCTGATACCATGTGAAAAATAAATCATAAACTTCATAAATTTTGATTGGCAACCAAGGGTGTCAAGTAATAGTTTTTCTCGACACAAGAGAGTGTCAAGTGGTGGAGAGATGGTGTGAAGTTAGTTATACACATGAAGGAGTTGAGTGAGCTCAATAGAAAAGGGAAACATGGCACAAAATATGTCAAATGAGCTTGGCAGTATGGATGTCAAGTGAGCTTGGTCACTGTAGCAAGGTGGAGCTTAGCACAGAAGATGTCGAGTGAGCTTGGTCATCAAAAAGGGATCGAGTGAACTTGGTAAAGACTACAAATAGAAACTCGGTGGACTCGGTAAAAACAACATGTCTTACAAAAATTGAGTGATCTATTAATAGACTTCTTGTCTGAACATTTCCACCATTAAAACATAGAGAGCATAATAATAAACCTTATCAAATACTGAGCATGTAATAGCGAATAGTAAGGAAAAAAAAAAAAACCAACACAATTGGATCAATTAGTATGCCTACTTTCTTGCTTTGTTTTTATTCAACTAAGTTAAAACTATTACAAAATCTAGGAACATTCAGCTTCAACTAGAAAACATTAAAAATTCAAACTAATAAAACTTTAAACTTAAACTTACAGCTTTGAGGTTGCATACAATACACCTAGAGAAATCATTGCTACACAGGATGAACTAAAATGAACTTACAAAATGACAAAGAGATTCAACATATGCTACTATAAACACTAAAAGTGAACCTTCCTTCTATCATTTGATCTCTATTTTGAATATTCTTCCTTTGCTCTAATCAGTTGATCTTCTTCTTGTCTCTGCACTTTGCTCTGTACCTTTTTCTTTGGACTCTCCAACTTATCAGATGAATCATATTCATTCCTTTTGTCTTATTGTGAAATATTTTCCCTCTCATTTGGATTTCAAACTCACCTACCAAGTTAATGAGGGTCAAGAAGGTAGGTGGATATTTGGCTCCAAGGGAAACTAACCAATTGCATTAAATTTTTGATAGAAATTTTGCTAATTTCCAAGTACAAATAGAAAACTTCCAACATTATGTTTTAAATGTCAACTTCCTCCCTTTCTCTAAAGTTGCAGCAACTTCTAAAATCAATGTTATAGTTTCATAGATTGAACCAAAAACAAAAATCCGGTTGTCCCCATAGAAAGTAGGGACTAAAGCTCAATTAGAGGTCTTGATTCATTATTTAATTGTATGATGTAAAGTATTGTTAATATAATTATCATATTAAGATATAAAGGTTGCTAGATTTCTATCTATTCCCTTTTTATTATATTAAATTTCTATTGACTTCCACTTTTGGGAGGAGCTATATGGCCTACAAAAGTGAGTTGACATTGATATGGTCTCAATGCATGTAGACAAACCTATGTTCCTCATTCAAGCAAGGAGGCTTGTCAATATTCATAAGTAGAAATCACATGTTAGTGTGTAATAGGTACACCACAATTATTTGTAATATAAAAATTCATATGTACTATTGTTTATTTTACAAGCTTAACATGTTCTCGTAAATGATGTAATTTGTTTGTAACTTAATACTTATTTAGATAATAGAAAATGGATCTCATTTTCATGGCATAAAAATGGAATTGTACAAGTGTCACAATAAATTATTTTCATCCACAATCATAACAATTTCTTAAGCTAGAATTTAGAAAGTGATACATCTTCCCTATCTATATAAATAATATTCTTCCTATCATCATGCACATTTATGTCATTTATTGCCCTATTTGTTATAGAAAACTCTATAATTAACAATCATCTTTTGATAGCCACTTTGGTATTTGGTAAGCCATACCCTTGAACCTTGTGTAGAAGTTATGTGTTTAATGAGTACATCCCTTGTATACATCAACCTTGAATTGATAGCTTTTCATTTATATTGTAATTAATGAAATTAATAAATTTGAAACTTACATGTAGAGGTTTTTGCTCTTATTTTGTTGGAGTAATATTTGATAATGGTAGAAGGTGAGTCTCCTCTTCTTTTCTTTACACAATGAATGGATTCTTTTGTATACTTGCATATCTTTCAAATGTGAATGATAGTTTAATTTGGAGGTCTACAAGTTCATGAACTCTTGATATTGTCATGAATGTTAGTTCTTGTCGATCAATGTTTCCAATGTCAATTGTTCCTTTATGAAGTGTAAGCCCTTGAGATTTTTGTATTATTAGGGCCTATGCCATTTTTAACGGTATTTGGTGGTGGATGCCATAACTAATTGGTAGCACTAGAATATATTGTGGGTTGTTGTGTTCCCATGGTGGCCCAATGTAGTTTTCAAATTCAACAATGAAAAACAAAGGGAGATGGGGTGGTTTTTCATTATGATTGTATACAATTTTATGACTTGTCCAAGTGCACCATTGACAAGCCCAGTTTCTACCCATTAATTTGCACACAACATGACTTTTTGGTCAATACATAAGAGGATCTTCTCTTGAAGTTGTTCTTCATTTGGATTTGAGCATGGTAGACTTTTAAGTTTTTCTACATTTGATATGGAAACCGAATTCACTAAAGATTGCAACATGCATTTTTTTTGGGAAATACCATTTCATTTGGGGAGAGAAGATGTATGGATAACGAAAAGATAGTTTTCTCTATTGTGGTTATTGTGGAACTTGATCCTGACATTAGAAGCCTCCAATCTGCAATTGTTGGTATTGCACTTTGTAAATTTGATAAGAGTGTACAAAAATTTATTCAAGAGCATAACCATCCCCACTTTGGTGGAACGTTTCTTCTAATGTAACAATAGTTGTGAAGTTGGACCATAGTGTGTCACCTTAAGAACTGGATGCATGCATTGAGATGTATTTGACTGGTGGTAGCTATCCAAAGTCACCAAATAAAATAATTGAGCATCCTCCAAAGGGAATGTGGTTATGAGAAAGAAATGCTTGTCACAACCTCATATCAATTTTTTCCAGTAACTTTGGTCCAATAAAACCTAATATATCTTTTAGAACATAACGAATGAAGTGATTTCTCTCTTGGAAGGTTGCTAGTGCTTGTCTATGGAGGAGTGTCATTTCTTTCATTAGTATTTGAAGGGTTGAGGGAATTATTGATGCTTGAATGTTAAATGTCACTACACCCTTAGGTGAAAGTAATAACATTAGTGATCGACCATGTGATGTTAATTCGCCATTTTGTACTTGATGCTTTTTATCAAGTGTGTCTTTTCTATGCCTATTGTGCCCTAAATAATAATCTTCAATTGTATTTATTGAGTATTAGAATGTAGATGTGCTAGAACAATATTGTATGCCTTCTTTTTCTCTATTGACAATCTAGTTTTTTTTTGTAGTGGATTAAGTATTTGCAGGGCTTGAAATGCTAGGTGATTTGATTGTGTGAATTTTCTAGCTATTTTTTTGTTGAGTATTGAATTTTGAATCTTTCCAATTATTTTTTAAGTAAAAATCATGGCTTCTTAGCATGTCTAGATCATTTAGGTGGATAGGAAACCCTAGGTACAATTGTACCAAGACTTTCCATTTATTAGGGACACTATCTGGCATAATATATTTAGTATTTATTGGGCTAGTAACTTCATTTTCTTGTATCGGCTCATGACCATTTGTTTGTACATGCCATGGATTGTATTGACATGTGTGCTAGAAATAAAATAGGAAAAACTTGAGGGAACCCTTATGTTATAAGCATGTCTTAACTATTAAGTTCAAAGTACATTCATATTGGTAAGCAGGAAATAAGAGAGAATCGCAATCCATGTATTTTTGAACACTTTTT
Organism: Cupressus sempervirens; assembly: GCA_028749045.1. Classification (NCBI taxonomy): domain Eukaryota; kingdom Viridiplantae; phylum Streptophyta; class Pinopsida; order Cupressales; family Cupressaceae; genus Cupressus; species Cupressus sempervirens. The sequence continues at coordinate 142,074,397 of CM053783.1, read as the reverse complement.
GAAAATAGCCAAATCTAGAATTATAGTAGAAATTACAAAATATGTATTTGAAACTATAAATTAATATCTCTAATTGCAAAAACTAAAAATGCTTTAGGGATGTAACAAAAATATGTGTTCTTCTCCTCCAAAATGATTCAATCTAATGCTATATAAAAAAATAAATTATTTATTGACAATGCTATCCATGATGTATTTTGCACCATTAGGTTCACCTTGAACAAGTTGCAAGTCTTCTATAGGTACCACTCACAAATCATTTGATGGTCCTTTAATTGTAGAAATATTTAGCAACTCACCTATCTTATCATGTGAGTCTATCTTGATGATATAGCAGTATTCAAATGTAGACACCTCTGCACAACATTTGGGGTAGCAAAATTTGTTGGTTGAAGTATGAACAACTTTTTTCGTACATTTCTTGTTGTGTACTACTAGTGGGCACAAAAGGTGGTAAAAGTTGTCCAAATTTAGGTTAGTAATAGTTGCATTTACACAAATAGGCTGTTTGTTTGGAAACCCTCTATTTTTTATAGAAAATATTTTTATCAGTTTTACAATGGTGTTGGGAAATATAGCCTTTTGACAAGGGAACTAAAGAGTGGCCATTTCCCACAAATGGATAGAAAATTTGTAATACTAAGGCTTCAAGAAAGTTTGGATTGATTATAATAGAGGTTGAAAAGGTGGTATCTATTTTTTTTTTGTGTACCCAATACTTCTTTCCTAAATGATGATAGGATGTTTTATTATTGTATTGTTACACTATTTATTCAGATTTGTTTAAATTTTTAGAGCAATTTAGTTGCATCAAAATAAACTCAATGGAAATTTAATTTCTACTTAAAATAAGCATTAAGAATAACATTGGTATGGTTTACACATGATGTTTGTAGACACCCATTATTTAGTTCTCTCGCAACATTGTGATTCTTATAGAAACCATTATGTCATTTTTTGTAATACCCTTCATCCAAGAGATTCAAAGCGAGATTTTATCTTATTTATTGTAGCAAATATGGATATCCATGTCTATAGTTAGGTTTCATACTATAAAAATTGAAACCATTCTAATTACATTATAGAATTTGACAAAAGTAGTGGTTGGTGGGATATACAGTAGGAAGGCAAGACATTTGATCATATTTTATTCAAGAACATCTCATATGCATGAATTATGGAGGGTGCTTCACCGTTTTCATAGTATTGATCATAGTAGATCTCCCTAATGCAAGTGCATAGGCTCTCCAACTCAATGTAACCACTCAAAAGTTCTATGACATCCATTTCTTCCACATGTGGCAAAAACTAGCATGTTGGTTTGAAGTTATTCAAAATATCATGGCAACTACTTGAAATAATTGTAGATAGACTCTACGTATTACTTACAAGACATTCTAGTTTATTCACAGAGCTACTTGCTTCTAGTAGGAAAGTGGTTGCTTTATCTCCAACCAAGGTGTTTTCACACTTTTAGTTGAATCCTCACTTGAGATTTGAATGATTTCATTGCTATTTGTATTTTTTGCCATTTCCTAATAGTAGTGAATAGAAATTTTTGCATAAGTACAAAGTGAAGGAATATTTGTGGTGGGTGCAGTAGTATATGTATTAGAGCATGAACTTTAAATGAAATGGTCTTATATTTTATATTGATTTGTTGCATCTATAGTATTTTCATGAATAAATTTTAATGGGTGCTTATATTTGTTTCAATTTGATTGTAATAATGAATTTACTAATTGTATAAGTGGAATTTTATGAAAGATTTACATGATAATATATGCCTACATTGATCAATAAAAAGAAATATATTTATGAAAGAATTCTATAATTAAGGTATTGTAATTAATTTCTTGAGTATGTCTACTAAATGCTTCAATATGTTTTTCTACCAAATCTTATGCACTCTCATCTCTACTATCTTCTACACGTCTTTCATTCTCTAAATAAGTTTTGGAGGCTATCAAATTAGACACATTAGAAAAGACAAACTTTAGGATATTGCAATGACAAAACTATTTCTTCAGTTAAGTATCTCAATAGAAAAATGTTTCTTCCATTTCACAAATTCTTTGAGGAGAAATTATGTGCAAATTAATTCATGAAAAACAAATTAGTACTCATTTTTTTTATTTGAAGCTTTTCATTTTAGCTCTTGGTATGATCATTCTTCAACGCAATGCCAATTTATTTGTTGGTGGAGATATCTTGAAGCTCTATTTGATAGTTTTTTTGGGGCAAAAGCTGACTATTATTTCAAACAATGACAATTTTGATTTAAGCTTTTTTAGTCCAACAAAACCAATAACTGGTATGTTGGCATCTAGTATGCCCAATATTCACAAGGATGATTATTTTGCATTGGTATCACTCCCTGCTAATGAGTTTTTGCATTGGAAACTAATTAAAGGATGTACTTCTTATAGAAGCAACAATGGGGGGTGAATTTGATTATAAAATTCACAGTTTCATCTTACAATTCTCAATTCTATTCTAAAATTCTTAATTTACAAGATGAAAGATAAATAGCTAAACAACAAGTTATATGTACTAAGCATTCTACTAAAAATTACAAATCCTATAGACTTTATTTGGGGATAGAATAATGTTCAGAGCTACCTCTTCTAAACTTGACCATCCCTGCTTCATATACCTTGTGAATTTAGTTATAACAAGATAAGAATATTTTTTAATAGCGATTCAGAATATATTAGAGGGGAAGATGACCATCAAAACTATTTAAATGTGTATTGTCCTAATTTAGGTCATGTCTAATGTGTCCATTTTCTTTTCATGTATGCAATACAACCTCAGAAAAAATATGACCTATGGTTGAAGACTAGGACCCGTGTACTTATTTGTGGATTTGACAATTTATTATAAAAATTGTTTTCACGGAATTGACTATGTAAATTGTTGAATCGATAATTGAAACCTTTAATGGGAGTGCACACTTGGATTCTTGACTCCCCTTGCTATTGAATACAACTTTACTCACTACATATGTCATTTGCAGTTGATCTTTTTGTTAAAGTGCTTCGAACAGTGGAGCTAGTTCATTGGAATAACAAGACTGCAATAGCGTTGCAGTTTGCCGCTCAAGTGGATGATCAAGACATCATGAAAATAGTCGAGTTAATTTTGAACCATATTTTTCTCAGATGGGCTGAAGAGATTTAAAGGGCCATGCATTGTTCCCTTCAGAAGTTGTCGTATGTCCAGTGCCACATCATATTCTGGAAGGCATCTTTGCCATCCACCAAACATTTGCAATGCTAACATGGATGATTCTAATTTCTTCAGTGGACCATGTGGAATGGGGGTACTTCCAATTAGTATGTATTCCTTGAGAATACTCTACTCCACCCAAATAAAAAGTGTGTGTGGTTTTTAATATTTTAAAGTAAAGTTTTAACATTGATTGAAGAATTAAAAATTATCAAATATAATATACTATATAATATATGTTTTATGTACTATATATGTTTCTTCACTAGCACAACAAGCACACAAGCACTCATATAATGTATTATTTAAATTATAAATAAGTACTCGTATAATATATTATTTATATGTTATAATTATTGTTAAAATTAATTAATTAATTTGAAGTGTTAGAAATAATTATTAATAATTACAAATAATAATTAGATTATTAAAATAATTACTTAATATCAACACATTAAAATTACTATCATGAGGTTGTTTGTAATGGATAATTATATACATTTAATTTCATAATTAGTTATTCAAATTCTTTTCTACAAGGTCATATTATGCTTGAAATGTGGTGAAGGAGAGATCTAGACAACAATAAAAATATGCAAATTTAAAGGGGAAAGACTGGGAGAGAAAGAGATAAGAAAATAGCAACAAAGATATAGAGGTGGAGATGGATATGGAGGAGAAGAATGTATAGAGAATAAATTGAATAGATAAAAAGAGAGAGGAAATAGGTAAATAGACATGGTAGAGATACATATGTGTAGAGGAGAAATAAGGAAAGAATGAGAGAGGGAGAAATTGAAAAATTGTAGATAGAGATAGTATAGTTATCTATAGACACAGATGAAGAAGTAGGGGTATAATGATGAGAAATATGTAGAGATAACATGTGTATGTGTGTGCATGTGTGCGCGTGCACGTGTGTGTGTGTGTGTGTGTGTGTGTGTGTGTGTGTGTGTGTGTGTGTGACACACACACACATAGAGGAAAAAGATTGGATGAAGATAGAAGAGAAAGGGGTCTAGATAGAGATTGTGTGCACGTCTATTTGTGTGCGTGCATGTACACTCACACATGTAGGAGACACAGGGAAAGAATTAGAGAAGGGGAGACAGATAAGAAGTGACATACACAGAGAGATGGGGCATGAGTGATGCAGGAGCATCTTGCATGGGAAAAATTTTATTTTATTTTTAATTTTAAAAAAAAAATGTGGAGGAGAGAGAAAGTGATGAAAATTAGAGGAGAAATAATAAAAAATAAATAAAAAAGGGGAAAAAAGAGAAAAGAAAGGAAAAGAGGATTTTTATTTTCAAAGTGCATAGGTGGCATAATAGAAAAAATAAAAAATAAATGGTTGTCATTCCATTTATTGAGGTGTGTGGGTAGAATTCTAGAAAGTTATGAATATTGTAGAAAGTTGTGGATATTGTAGAAGGTTATGAAAGTTGTAGAAGGTTGTGGATATTGTGTAGGTGGAATTCTAGAAGGTTGTGGATAATTCATGCATTGAGTGGTAAGTGCCTATTTAAGCAAGGCATATGAGCATTTCTAATCAAGTTCGAGAAGGTGAAGCTCGAGAAGGAGAAGCTCGAGAAGGTGAAAGCTCGAGAAGTAGAAGCTAGAAGGTGTGAAGACTTCAAGGTGTGAAAGCTCTAAGGTGTAGCTCTTCAAATAGAAGTTCTTGGTGAAGCTCTTGGTGTGAAGACTCTTATTTGGGATTTCTCTTATGTTGAAGAATTTGTAAACTTCTTGTTGAAGAGGTCATATCTATGATATCATCTTGTGGATGTTGTAAGGATTTTCAAGTATAATAAAATTGCTTGTGAAGCATTTTTTTATTTCTCTTGGTCTCCATATTGTTGCATTCTTGGTTATGAGTTGGTAAGGGTGGTGTGGCCCTTTATCAAGTGGTATCAGAGCAAGAGTTCCTAAGTGTACAAGCAGATTGCCGAAGTGTGAGGCAGTTTGCACCAGGATCTTGGGAGGACATGCAGTTTGATCGATAGATGTGAAGATGGATGACTAAATTTGTTGAGGCTTGATTGTAGAGAGCTTGTGGATTGCAGATCTGTTGTCCTAGACTTGTGATGTGGTAGGTTGCGATCTGACTTGCAAACAATTTGAGGTTGTCACAAGGAGCGTGGGAAGGATTTGTTGCAGAGGGTTTACAAAGATCTTGGGAGATGGCTCCAAGAGGATTGGACCCTAGGATGATTGCGAAAATCCATGATATAGTGGAGAGGAATTTTTCTAAGATGTTTACTCTGTTGGATGCTAGATTGGTTAATCAAGCTAAGAAGGTCAAGGTGAAAGAGGTTGGTTTTGCTAATCAGTTTGTGGAGCCTGATGTAGAACCTGTAAAGAAAATAGAGGTTGTTGCTGAGGATATTCCTAACCTTTTTGATGTTGGGATGGAGGTTGGTTTTCATGTTCAGTTGGTTGAGTTTGACATGGAGATTGTGGAGCACTCGGTTGTGGATGATCCAGTTGTTGTTGGTGGTGACTTGTATCTTACAGAGCATCTTGTTGTGAGCAATGAGGTTGCTAGTGTTGAGAGTTTGGCTTGTGTTGATGGAAATCTACATATTGCTACTGATGTGGACTTTGTAGAGTTTTTTGCTACAGGTATGAATTCACTAATTGCTGATGTGGATGAGAGTTTTATGTTGAAGCATTATCTTCATTTTGTTCCTAGGAGTGAGCATGTTGATTGGATGGTTGAGATTTTGGTGTTTGATAGAGTGATGCAGATGTGGAGGATTTGCACGTTGGTTTTCTTGTCCCCGTTGAGGTGGAAACATTTGGTAAAGATGAAGATGGTTGTAGATCTTTCTTTTTGGCATCAAAGTGTGGGACACACTTTTCTAGCTACTGAGGGAGTCTGATGTAGGAGCATCTTGCATGGAAAATTATTTATAAAAAAAAAAAATTTAAAATTATTAAAAAAAAATTGTGGAGGAGAGAGAAAGTGATGAAAATTAGAGGAGAAATAATTTTAAAAATTAAAAAGGGAAAAAAGGAGAAAAGAAAGGAAACGAGGATTTCTATTTCAAGGTGCATAGGTGGCATAATAGAAAAAATAAAAAATAAGTGGTTGTCATTCCATTTATCGAGGTGTGTGGGTAGAATTCTAGAAAGTTATGAATATTGTAAAAAGTTGTGGATATTGTAGAAGGTTATTGAAGTTGTAGAAGGTTGTGGATATTGTGTAGGTGGAATTCTAAAAGGTTGTGGATAAGTCATGCATTGGGTGGTAAGTACCTATTTAAGCAAGGCATATGAGCATTTCTAATCAAGCTCGAGAAGGAGAAGCTCGAGAAGGTGAAAGCTTAAGAAGTAGAAGCTAGAAGGCATGAAGACTTAAAGGTGTGAAAGCTCTAAGGTGTAGCTCTTCAAGTAGAAGTTCTTAGTGAAGCTCTTGGTGTGAAGACTCTTATTTGGGATTTCTCTTATGTTGAAGAATTTGTAAACTTCTTGTTGAAGAGGTCATATCTATGATATCATCTTGTGGATATTGTAAAGATTTTCAAGTATAATAAAATTGCTTGTGAAGCATTTTTTAATTTCTCTTGGTCTCCATATTGTTGTATTCTTGGTTATGAATTGGTAAGGGTGGTGTGGACCTTTATCAATGAGAGAGAGATATATAGAGATATATGGAGAAGAGAGGGAGTTATTAAGGAATGGAGAGGGGATGAAAGATATAAACATAGAGAGAATAGAGAATAAGGGAGGGATTTATATAAAGATAAAGATAGAGGCAAAAAAAAATTTAAAATTAAAAAATAAATAAATATATATATATATATATAGAGAGAGAGAGAGAGAGAGAGAGTATGTGTGAGTGAGTGAGAGAGAGAGAAGGGATGGAGAGACTAGAGAAGAAAGTGGGGATGGAAGATATTAGACAAAGAGAGGGTGATTGATTTGTACCTCTCTCTCTCTCTCTCTCTCTCTCTCTCTCTCTCTCTCTCTCAATGTCAATCTTTATCTCTATCTTCCTCTTCCTTCTCCATTAATAGGCACATCTACACTCTATATCCATCCATATCTTTCCATCACCTTGTTACTATATTTTCATATTTCATTCCTCATCTCTACCTCTATCTATTTTGTTAACTCTTTATCCCTATCTATCCAAATATAACCTCCCATTTCTACCCCTCTCTATATAACTTCCTACCTTGACTATCTTTATATATCTCCTTCTCTTCTTCTCCCTTCTTTACACACACACACACACACACACACACACACACACACACACACACACATATCTTCCATTCCTACTCTCCTCCTCTATCTCTCTCTTCCTCCTCTCCATTTCTCTTTTCTTCTCAATCTCCATCTCCATACCTCTCTCGATCTCCTTACTTTGTCTCACACACTCTTCCCTTTATACCTCTCCCTCTCTCCATACATCTATTCTTTGCAAGCTTTTAAATTTTAGTCAAGTTATATAATTTTACTAAATTCAAGCTATAACCTATCCAAACTTTCATATGTCAATATAAATTATAATAAAATATATTTCTAAGACAAAAAATGCAATGGTGATAAAGAATTTTATAAAATAACTTCAACTTATGTAATAAATCCAACCAATTATAGCTTTGTGAAACACCAAATCCTTCTCAAATTCAATTGTTTGACATTTTGTCAAACAATATGCAAGCAAGCTCTAATACCAATGTAATATCCCTTGCCCAAACTAATTGATTTTAGCTCAAGGAATATTGTCAAACACTTGTATGCTACCTTTTAATTCTAAGTAATTTTCAAACGATATTACAAAATGTCTTCCAATGAACTTATATGCAAGTGCAATTCTTTTGGTACTTTCAATGCATATACATGGAAACTAGATATAGAATGCATTCCTACAACCAATTGACATTTTGACAAACAATTGCAATACAACTATTATGTTGATCATATATGCTATTAGATGGAAATTTCATCAAAAAAATGGTATCCAACATGTATCTCCTTTATTGAATTCATTCTCATGTACAATGTTGCTATGAGTTTGCTAAGACAAATGGGCTTACAATAATGACTACAGTAATGCCAAAACTTGATTCTGAAATATCACAGCAAAATCATATGCCTAAAAATTACAATGCTAACTACTTATAGTTGCAAGTGGAACGTGATAATAGTGATGCCCAATGATGGAGATGAATCAAGCATAAGTATTGTAACTTGGCATCGTTCTTCCATACTGTGGTAGCCAACAATAATTGTATTCTTCAATTTAAGCACAAACAAAACTCCTAAATTAAAGCTCTCCTGAATACCAAATTCAGTGGATATTTCACCACCTCAAATGGTTGAAACGCTAAAGAGTTGAAATTCTCCAATGGCTGACTAAAATCAAAAACCTTAGTTTCTTCTCCCAAGTTTATACCAAATGCAATTTATAGTAATTGGATGATTAACAATAAAGCTCTCCCCTCTATTTATTATTTTTCCTTCACCATTCTAGAAGAAAATAAAATATTATTTAATTGCATTCTCTAGAAGCTTCCCCCTTTCCAATACAATAATTAATTGTATTTCTAGAAAATGCACTCTCTATAAACTTCTCCCCTACAATACAATAATTAATTGTGGTTTTAGAAAATTAAATAAGTTAAATATAGAGTCACCTTTTAATTTTAATTTTTTTTAGTGACTTTATAAAAAAAAAAAAATCAATCTCTCTTTGTTTCTTCACTTAGCCTTCGAAGAATGTAAAGGCTAAGAACTCCATTAAGATGCTAAAAAGATGATGACACTACAATCTGCCCTCCCTAAAAAATTTTGTCCTCAAGAAATTTCAAGTCTGGATGTTGCAAAATCTCCTCATTCTCCCATGTTGCATCCTCTATTGTCTAGTCCTTCCATTTCACCAAATATTCCCTTATAGTGCACAACCTCAAGTTTCTTTCCCTAAAATCAATGATAGCCTCTAGCACAAATACCAATTTTTCCACATCACCCAAGGGTGGAAGCACTATAACAATATGATGTCCTAGTGCCTTCTTGAGGCATGACACATGAATAATGTTGTGTACCTTGCTCTCCATTAAAAAATCTAACTCATAAGCCACCTCTCCCACTTTCTTAATAATTTTGAATGGACCATAGTATCGTGGCTTAAGTTTCTCAGTACCACTCTTCTTGAGAGTGGATTGATGGTAAGACTACAACATAAGATACACCATATCTCCAACCTCAAAAGTTTGTTCAGTTCTCTTTTGGTCTATATACTACTTCTACTAATTTTTTGCCTTGGTTATATTATCTTTGAGAGTCTTAACAATGTCTTGACTCTCTTGTAACAAGTCACCTACACTAGGCACTCTATTGTCATTTACAAGCATATCTATGAAATTGGGTACCTCATAACCATACAAAGCTATAAAGGATGACATTTGAATAAACATGTGATAAGTGGTATTGTAGAAATACTCATAGAGATAAATCCACTTTACCCATGCCTTTTGTTGCCCTTCTATATAATTTCTGAGATATCCCTCAACCCATTTATTCACTATCTTTGTCTGACCATCTATTTGAGAGTGGTAGCTAGTACTTAAAGTGAGCTCCACCACACACAACCTAAGTAGCTCCTGCCAAAAGTGACTCATAAACCTGCTATCTTTGTCACTCACAATTCTCTAAGGTAAGTCATGCAATCTAAATATCTCCTTGAAGAACAACTCTGCCACCTATGTAGCAGTGATCAAAAAGAAGTGTGCAAACTTTGTAAGGTGATCCACAACCACATTTATGCAGTCCCTGCCTTGGGCTCTACACAGTCCTATGATGAAGTCCATAATTGAACACTCCCACTTCCTATTTGGAATTAAAAGTGGCTAAAGTAAACCGGCTGGATAGGAGTGTTCCTGCTTATTATGCCAGTAGGTGGGACACTCCCTAACATACTAAAGTACCTTTGCTTTGAGCCCTATCCATGTGAAGCACTCTCTAATCTATCAGTATGTCTTGTAGAAACCATGATGTCTTGCCATAGATGAATCATAAAAAGATTTCAAAACCATCCTCCTCACTATTCTGCCTAGAACAAAAAATATTTGCCCTTTGTAGATGATGAGCTCATTTACAAGGGTGTATCTATTGTCCTGAATAGTGCCATCTATGAATCCAGTTGTCCAAGCATCCTTTGCATACTCTGCAAGGATCAAGTGTCTCCAATCCTCTCATATATCTATCAATAAGCTCAAATGAGGCCTATGTGATAAAGCATCAACAACTACATTATGTGTCCCCTTAAAATATGTAATATCAAAGTCATAATACTATAACTTTCTCACCCACTTCTGTTGCCTATCATTGAGATCTCATTGCCCCAAAAAGTGTTTTAGGCTATTATGGTCAGTTTTGATACAAAATTTTCTACCTACCAAATATTTCTTGAATTTAGCCAAAGCATGCATAATAGCTAATATCTACTTATCATATATGTTGAAGCTCTGCTCTGGCCATCTTTATTTCCTACTCATAAGCAATAGAGTGCTTCTCCTACATAAGCACTACTCCAATGTCCTCTCCAGAAGCATCATAGTGTGGCTCAAAAAGTTTGCTGAAATCTAGTAACGCTAACACTAGATAGGAAGTCCTCAACTCCTTAAATTTCTCAAAACACTCTTGTGCCTTAGGAGACCACAAGAAAGCTCCCTTTCTCATCAAATCTATCAAGGGTGTTGCATACTTGAAATATCCATCCACAAACCTCCTATAGAGACCACATAATCCTAGAAATCCTCTTAATTGTGTAAGGTTTATTGGTGAAAGCCACTCCACAATGGCACAAATCTTTTCAAGATCCATGTGTATGCCTTTTGCACCGATGATGTGACCCAAATACAACAATTTTGTCATACCCAAATCACATTTCGACTCCTTTGCATACAAGGACTCTCTAACCAATATAACCAACATTATGTCAAGGTGAACCAAGTGCTCCTCCCAAGATCTATTGTACACCAAGATATCATTGAAGAAGACAAGTACAAATTTTTTTAACTGAGGATGGAAAACCCTATTCATTGTTTCCTTAAAAATAGCAAGTGCATTAGTTAGCCCAAATGGCATAACTACAAACTCAACATGACCACAATGACAAGTAAAAGTTGTCTTCTCGATGTCCTTCTCTCTAACTCTGATCTCAAATCTATTTTGGAGAAGAAGCAAGCTCCATGAAGCTTATCTATGAACTCATCGATCCTGGGAATAGGGTACCTATTTTTAATTATCTTCCTATTAAGCACCCTATAATCAATGCACATCCTCAAGTTACCATCCTTCTTCTTTACCAACACCATTGAAGAAGTGAAAGGAGACTTACTTGGTCTAATGTGGCCCCATAGAAAGTAACTCCTTTATGATTTTTTCAATTTCATTGTTCAACCTCTTTGGATGCCTATCAAGTGTAATTGTAATGCCCCACTTAGGAACCCAAAAAGAATAAACCTAATATGTTACAAATTTTACTAATTTTTTAAAAAAGTTTAAACAACATCAAAGTAAAAATAACGTGGAAGCAATATATACATACACATCAAGAACACATAATCAAATTATAAATATAGTTTGAATTACTCAAGGATAGCTTCATGTTGACTCACTTTTAAGAAAGTTTTGTTAATAAGTTTAAGTCTCAATTACATTGTCCATAATATTAAAATGAATAAACACATACATAATAATATAAGAAATTGCATAAATACAACTAATAATATGAAAGCACATCTAATGAATAACATCCACTACACATGTCACATGATATGTGAAAATAGATACAAGTACATCAATATACAATACATTATCTCATAGGATCTCAAAACATATGATGCATAGATACATCAAATGAATAGAAGCCTTCAAGATAAGAGGAAGAATGATAATGGTACCACTGTATCAAGGAGCATTCAACAACTATCAATCTAAGGGGAACCCAAATGGTAAGAATACAATACCTTCTGACCATGTGGTTACTTAATCAGGCTCCCAATCCCACCATGTAGGAGAGATAATGTATGATCCACATACAAATAATAAAATCATAAAACATCCTAAGCAAGGAATCTTGATGGCCAAAACTACCTCAAGGGTAACACAAACTACTCAAGAAGAAGAGATAATCAAAAGTGAAAGGACACTCATTCCAATACTAACATATCATACCAAGTCCATATACAAATACCAAGACCAAAATATAAAATCACCTCGAAATCGTTGTCAAGTGTCACAAGCACAATGACCAACAAATAATAGTTGTCATAAATAAAAGTAAACTACCAATCACTAACTCCAACAATAAAAACACCATCAATGAATAATTGATCATTTATTAATAAAATTCAACTGTCAACAATAAATGACATCCAATCAATGAGTAACAACTCACAATAAACACACCATCAAAAGTAATTTCCAACAAGTACACCATTAGAGGCAAATATTTAATAAAAACCATAAAGGAGACTCAGGCTACATACTATGGAGTGTCATCACATGAGCCAACTCTTAAGTTACCTTAGCAATCTCTCAAGACCCTGGACCCTTAGTGACTCTATGCAAAATCAGAATAGCCTCTCATGAAGATGAGAAAACTAATCATACCTCTCAAGGTATTATTTTCATCTCATCCTTAGTCTATACAAGCACTCAAGGCATAGACAAGGAATCTCTAACTTATCTTTTTAATACATCTCAAAGAAAAGGATTAGGCAAGATATTTTAATTACAATGTTAATACATGTTATACAACTTACAATGAGTTACCCTAGCTGCCATTTTGGGCCCTGACCCCCATTGCAAGCCACTCCCATAGACATGCACCTAGACTACCTTTCCAAAAATAAAAAACCACAATAATGTCTCATATCACAAGAGTAATATTGATCAAATTTGGTTCCTTAACATAGAACCCAAAAAATAACATTGGTTCTCAAAACCCAAGTTTTCATAAATGCTCAATAGCATAAAGCTCATAAAACATAAATCTCAATTCAAATCATAAAATTCATCATGATATCCAATCAAATAATTATAAAAGAAATCTCAAAAATGCCTCTAGTGCACATCCCAACTTGGCCAACTAAATAGCCCACAAAGAAAAACTATCAAGAAAATAAACATCACAAGAATATAGATAGAATATTAGAAAACACATAGTTTTCGACCACATAATTTAATTCCACCAATTTCTCTTCTTTAATTTGGGTCATAAGGATGTATTTAGAAATGAAGTAAGAATATACATGTTAATATAAATTGTTATGCTAATATACTTATTTAAAACAATAAGTATTTAAATATCCAATCTTTTTGTGCATATAAAATATCATGCAATATTATCATGTTATTAATTTAAATAACTTTAAATCATAAATAGTTTAATTAATAACATAAATATATATTATTATATTTAAATGTTGATATTAATTTCAATTTATAAAATATTAATATGATTTTTATTTAAGTCTAATATTAATGTTTACTTTTCTTTTAATTCATAATGCAAGTAGAGATAAAATTATAAGTTTAATTTAATTATTTATAATATCTCTCATAAAATCAAATAGTTATTAACTAAATGCTTACAGAGTGAATTCTACAGCTTCTCTTAAAATATAATTAAATTCTAAATATTTATTTTTTAACTTCTCTCTTGCATTAATAATTATAAAATCATTTATATGCAATTAAGAGTTTAATTAAACTTAAATAATCACTAATACTAACATTCACTTTATTATATTTAAATAGATAATTTGTTTTATTTTTTATATTTTATTTTTTTAGATTGCAGGAATCGGTGCAACACGGCCCCCCTATAAACTGCAGTGCGCCTGGTAAACACGACATGCCCACCGGTACCACGAGGACGGAGGAGACTAGAACCCATGACCAACCCCCTGCAATAGGGAAGATTTAGCCAACCGAGCTAGGGCCCCTGCCCCAAATAGATAATATTTATTTCATTCAAAAATTATTATTATTTTTAAATAAATAAATCTGAAATTAATTTTTATTTTTATAAAATTAAAATAAACATGCAATTAGTATTTTCACATGTCTTTGATCTCTCAAATCATGCAAGCATACTATACTTAGTTTTCTATTTTTAACATATTTGTTTTCACATGCATGTAACCACATTATACTTAACTTTTTATTTTTAGCATATTTGTTTTCACGTGTATGCATAAGTTTAGTTAAATCATGTTTTCCTCTGAATTAATCATTTTTCTTTTTTCTAATAATTTTTACAATTAAATTATTTTAGATATAAGAATAATATTTATCTATATTTAAAAAATTCATGATAATTGCAAGATCTTAATGACAAATTTAAAGTTGAAAATCTAACTGTTCAATTTATTATTGTCTTCATATTTTTTGAAATTGAATTTTTCTTATATTAAAAAGTAGTTTAAAAGAATACAGTCATAACAATTTTCTAGAATTTTTTCATAGTTAAGTTATCTTGATTAATAAGTTTTCCTTTTCAAAATCTACATATAATTTCTTATTCAACAATGACTACAGTAAATTAATAAGCAATATGCAAACACCCAGAAAGACACAGAGTAGACAAATCTTTCAATAAAATTTTGCAATGGGTTTTCAGACCCTACCTCAAAACCATAACTAAAATATGAGACAATTTTTGAATGCATACAAATCCAAACCCTCTGACATTTTTAACAATTATTTTGATCTAATTCTGAATTTTTGCTCTCCAAAACCTATGTAATTGGAAAATAAGGTTTAGATCTTTGATAAAAAGTTTTCCCCTAAATTGGGGCTCTGATTGTGCAATCACGAGAGAGAACTCACTGATGAATTACTATTTATTACTTTTTACCTTTTCATGCACAACTCTTTTTGATATTTAATTACAAAATATCCTAATTTAAATAATTATCTTTCTCTCTTTAATTAATTTTCAAAGTTCTTTTAATAATATATTTATTAAGTTAATTAATAACATAATTTAGAGGTTTTAATTAAAATAAAACTACTAAATAATTATCATTAAATTAAATAAATATAACAATGCCACAATTAGAACTATAACTTTATCTTTAAATTTCGTTCTTTTATATTTTATTTTCTTCCAATTTATTAATTAGTGCAAGCACTAATTAAAGCATAGTTTATTATTTAAATTAATAATAATAATAATCAAAGCTCATTGTTTAAATGCAAATCTAATTTAATTATTATTAAATAAATAATTTATCATAAAGCAATATTAAACCTTTAATATTTTAATATTTTAATTCTCTTTTTTCTTAAATTGGACTTTTGAATTAAATCTTTTAAGCTGAAGTAGATATTTAATTAACTAATAATTAATTAAATATTATCATATTTTAATTTCTCTTTAACCAATTTTCTAAATTTAGACTTCAAAATTTAGATTAATACTTTTAAATTAAATCACATATTTAATTAGTTTTTAAATCAATTATATATTCTCATACTTTAATATTTTCTTTTTAATCAAATAATATTTAATAATTCTCAATATTATATGATTAATCAAAATATTATAATTAAATTATTTACCAAATAAATCACACAACGAAATCCACATAAAAGCAAAATTATCAAAACAGACCAAAGCTCAAAATCAAACAACATAGACAAAAATAAACTCATAGTTTTAAAAATGGTGGAAAGTCAGTTACGAGTCCTCCTTGCAAAATAAGTATTTAGGCTATGGTTGGGATTGGACCTAAACATTATCTCTCCATTCTTACCATTGAGTTATTGTGATAGGGCATGCTCATCTTAGCAATTTAGGGAAGTCAATGTCTAGTACCTACATTTTGCATAAAAGATGAGCATGTACATGTATATAAATATATCTACTAAACAAGCAATGATAGGGAGTGGTGTATCGTGTAGATCTTGACTAGCAGGTGACTACGACTCCCTCTCTTAACCACATCAAACAGAAAGATAAAATAAACACACACACCATACACATGCAAGCATGGGGTAAGTACCATAATAATTATAAGTCAAATTTCAAATGTTCAAATAAAATAATGCATCTTTACAAATACGAAGTAATCATCATTAAAGCATCATCTAACATTGCAATGAAATAAATCACATTTATTAACTACAAATTATTAAAGCATCATTAATGCACGAGTAACCATAATCATTAAACAACACATGAAATATAGTCAACTACGTAATCATTATTGATATATCTATAGTCTAAGTTATGAAATAATATCCTTGAAACTAACAGATTCATGAAATAGACACAACAGAGTTTGGTAAGTATAATGGAAAAGAAAATTATATGGGCACTATAGTAATCATGATGGGCTTAGCCCCCTCTAACTAAATGATGTGCTCAATAACCCTGTTTGGTGGTCTACCTAGTGGAATGTCACTAACACTTTAGAGTGTTTAACTCTAAGCTCTTGAATATGAGGAAGATATTTAGTCTTCTGTTGTCCCACCTGTGATGGCATTAACATGCACTCTGCTGCCCACTCTACCTGATCATATAAAATCAATCTAGCCATCCTCCAGAAAGAGACCATTATGAAATCATTATCCCGGATTGCTTTAAGAATCAGTGTCTTCTCATTCACTTTAAACCTTATCTCCATCTCCTTGAGATTAATAGTGAACTCACCAATATCATGCAACCAACTCATCCCAAGGACTATATCTATATCTCCCATATGTACAACATAGAAATCTATCTTAAAGGCATAATTATTAACTTCCAATGGGAGTCCAGTAATCTTACAATCACAATTGAGGAGATAGCCAGGTAAAAGTACAAAGTTGTGTCACCGTTCAAGCTGACTTATCAGAATGGTTGAATTTGAGTATTTCTTTCTATAAATCAATTTTGTTAAAACATATGATCCAGATAAATTTATTCTAGCTAAGTTATATATGATTTCACACTTTTCCAATTGGAAATGACTATTAAATGTATGTTTTATACTACTTTGTATCCAATTACTAAAGAAATAAAATTATTTCAGAAAAGTGACGTTTCAATAACTCTTACTATTTTTTATGATATTTTTTTAATAATGTATAAACACTATTTTATAGATCTCAAAGTCAAGAATGTTCTCATATAGAGTTTATAGTGTTCTAATTAAATATAATACATTATAATTAAAAAATTCTACAAGCACATATTTTAACTCTACAAAAGATGTCATTTTTTAGAAAGAAAAATATTAAATCATATTAAAAAAATTTAAAAATTATATAATGTTCTAGAGGAGAGAGTCCTCTTCTAAAATGCATAATTTTTCTCTTGGTTAGAATAGATTTGTTTTGAAAAATGTGGTGGGAGATGAAAACTATCAATTCTGGTGAGTTGAAATTTGAATAATTATAAAATAGAAAATATAAGTCTAAAGCTGATTTTTATTTTTGATTGTTCTAGCTATATATGTTCTTTATAACAAATTCTGAGATCAAAAGGAAATAAATTTATTTATGTATAGTTTTTTGGTGGGAACTAGAACCCCAATTTTCAGCATTTTTTAACAGCTAAAAAATTGTCTATAAAAATTAGGAAAATATATCAATTCTTATTCTAAATAATTATTAAAAATTATAATCTTAAAATTCATCCATTTCTATACATTTCATTAGTTTACTTCATTTTCAAATTCAAAATAATAATACCAATTTTATGTCATTGAAGGTGAATAATTATACTTTTGTTAGCCTTTTCCTATACAAAAAAGTGACATAGGTTTGTGCTTTCACCTAGCCATTAGCTACCCTCACTCTAATTCCCCAAACTCCTCTGTTTGTATGCCATGCTTCTCCACCAACCTAACATCAATGAAATTGTGAGTGGCACTTGTATCAACCAAAGTTATAACTCGATGTCTATCAAGTACTCCTCTCATTTGAAATGATCCTTCCTACTTAATACTAGTGAGATGAGCTTCCCTAAATTGTCCATCTCCTTCCCCATCTATGGACTCCATTTTAGACAAATTTTCAGCCATGTCTTCTTTTTTTCACCATCTATTTCCTCTATATCAGACTGTTGGTCTGAATTATCTGATTCTGATTCCTCATAGTATGCCCACATAATTCTATTAGCTTTTTCCTTTGGTCTAAGAGCACAGTCATGATTTGCATCATAGGGTCCCTTACAATAGAAGCATAATTTTTTCTTTCTCAAATAATTTAATGTTTCCCTATAAAAAGGTGTTGGAGTTTTATCTTTAAAATCATTTTTTTAAATCAGTCCTCTCTGATTTTTTATACAATAGTTTGTTATCCTTACTAGAAGATGCTCCTTTGGACTAAAATTTATTTATTGGGACTACATGTTCCATACTTCTTGACTTTTTCATAACTTCCTATAAAGAAATGGGATCAAATGTCTTTATCCAACGTCTCAATGGTTTGAATAGGCCCTCAATGAAAAGAACTATCAATCTACACTCTGAAATATTTGGTACCATGATTGCCAACCATTGAAATTCACTAATGAAATAATCCAAGTTGCATACTTGTTTTAGCTGTGTTAATTCTTGGAAGTAAACCTCTAGATCTTTCTTGTCAAATATTTCAGCCAACCTATCCATGAAATACTAGTACTCTATCACCTAATTATGCTAAAGTGTTACCATTTCATGGTACCACCAATCATGTGCTACTCCCTCCAAATGCAAAGTGGCATACTTGATACCTTCAATCTCTATCATTGGCCTTAGTGCCAAGAATGTGTCAAGCTTATGAATCCAAGCTTGAGTTGTTATCTTACCACTCCCATCAAATGTAGGCATAGTAAGCTTGCACGTAGCCCCCTTCAACTCACTATTTTGACCCCTAGGCCTCCTATCCTGTCTGAGTGACCTGTAATGTTCTCTCCTCTAATTTATAAAGTGTTTAAAGGTCATCCTCTCTCGAACCTGTGGTGCCAATATTTCTCATTCATTGTTTACAACCATAAGGATATCTACAAATGTCTCATCCTCAACTTCCCCTGTTGGTTCTTGTATTGGTTCCTCTCTAACAAAAATAGGATGTGTAGGCATGTTTTTTGTTTCGAAAAGAGTTCTAGGTGATTCCACTACACTCCTATTATCCCGTTGTTCCTGATTCTGTCTATCTTATGGGTTCATACATTCAACCATGGTGGTGAGTGCCTATAAAGCCTGAGCCATTCACTCTTGTCCTATAACCATTGCTCTGAAAATTTTTTTTATTTCTTGATCCTCATTCCTATTGTCTCTTAGTGAGCTACACTCTTACCTATCACCCATGGTGTTTGGCTACCTAATAAAATCATGTTCCCTATCAAACAAAGCTTGCTTGATAGTGAAAAATATGTGAGACCCAACCCCAGGTGGCTTGTGGTTGCTAAACCCTCAAAATGGAAAGTTTTAGCTTTGATACCAATATAATAACCCCAACCAATTATAACTTTGTGAAACACCAAATCCTTTTCAAATTCAATTGTTTGACATTTTGTCAAACACTTTACAAGCAAGCATTGATACCTATGTAATATCCCTTGCCCAAACTGATTGATTTTAGCTCAAGAAATATTGTTAAACACTTGTATGTTGCCTTTTAATGCTAAGAAATTTGCAAATGATATTACAATGCCTCTTACAATGAACTAATATGAAATTGCAATTCTTTTGGTACTTTCAATGCATATACATGGAAACTAGATATAGAATGCATACCTATAACCAACTAACATTTTGACAAACAATTGACATACAACTACTATGCTGATCATATATGCTATTAGATGGACATTTCATTAAATAAATGGTATGCAACATGTATCTCCTTTATTGAATTCATTCTCATATACAATGTTGTTATGAGTTTGCAAAGACAAATGAGCTTACAATAATGATTATAGTAATGTCAAAACCTAATTCTGAATTATCACAGCAAAATCATATACCTACAAATTACAATGCTAACTACTAATAGTTGCAAGTGGAACCTGATAATAGTGATGCCCAAGGACGGAGATGAATCAAGCATAAGTACTATAATGTGGCATCATTCTTGTGTACTGTGGTAGCCAACAACAATTGTATTATCTAATTTAAGCACAAATAGAATTCTGAATTGAAGCTCTTCTGAATACCAAATTTAGTGGATATTTCACCACCTCAAATGGTCGCAACACTGAAGAGTTGATCTTCTCCAATGGTTGATTGAAATCAGAAACCTTAGTTTCTTCTCCCAAATTTATATAAAATGCAATTCACAATAATCGAATGATTAATAATGAAGCTCTCCACTTTATTTTATTCTTTTTGTTTAACCCTTCTAGAAGGGAATAAAATATTATTTAATTGCATTCTCTAGAAGCTACCCCCTTTCCAATACAATAATTAATTGTATTTCTAGAAAATGCACTCTCTAAAAATTTCTCCCTTGTAACACAATAATTAATTGTGCTTCTAAAAAATTAAATTAATTAAATATAAAGTCACCTTTTAATTTTAATTTTTGTTAATGACTTTATAATAAATTAATTTAATCAATTTCTCCTTATTTCTTGACTTAGCCTTGATTAAAAGAATGTAGGAACTAAGAACTCCACTAAAATGGTAGGAAAATGGAAACATTACAACTTACCTAAATATTTATTTTTTATTTAAATAATCTTCCATATCACAACAAACTTATTCACAATAAATAAATTTATAAATCCAAAATACAAAATATCTTTCAACTACCGCTACTATAACTATTATTGTTATTGTTGTTGTTGTTCCAATACAAGCCTCTCTTGCATCAAAGAAATGTCACTTAAGCGTGAGATAAATGTCTTGGACTAACTGCATGTATCTAAGATTATGCATCTCGTCAAAGGTGAGATATTTTCGAGTAACCTCCTGCACACCCCTTTCCTATGACCCAGCATACAGTTGAATGGCTGTGATGCATTCAATGGCCGTCCAGCCGTTTCCTAAATCTTCAATCGTGGGTTGAAATTGATTCTTGCGCTCCCATCTTTTATGATGCAACAACCGCACTTAACGGCTGAGATGCGTTACATGGTCGTCCAGCCCTGTCCTTTATTTTCGACCATTGATTTTAGAAATGAGGACGTTTGTTCATTTCATATAGGAGCTTAAAAATAATAATAATAATAATAATAATAATAATAATGATGCCACATAAAATACGTGTGAATGGAGAAGGCGCTAAACTGGCTAAAATTTTAAAATATGGTTTTCTAAAATGCTTGATTAAACATTGGTACTAAAATGGTACTAAATAATATCAATACAAAAAATATAATTGAACAAGTCATACTACAAAATATACAAGTTAGCTATAGATCACGGCTGAATTTATTTTAAGATCATAAGTTGTAACAGCAACACCGATTTAGCCTACAATAAGCAAAGATTTGATTTAGCTAATATTCGTTTGCAAAGATTAGATTTAAACAATCGCTTAGTTCTCCATGGGTAGTCGACAAGCTTTTTGTTTTAGTAAAGTGATAATTAAATTTTGTGTTTAACATTATGTAATTTCTTTTCTTTTCTTTTAGTTCTTAAAATATGATTTATTACAACCTATATCAAAAATGAGTTATTAAGATCATTTATATTATCAACCATGTTGTCATTTCTGCCAACTGAACGATCATCAAAAGAAATACCCAAATCAAAAGAGAAACGAGATTTATGTATTTGACATTTGTTAAACCAGACGGAATCACAGGATTGCTGCGATATTCACTTATTAATGGCTACATTATCAACGATCAAAAAAATATAAAAACGAGTTAGATTAAAAATGGAATCTTTTTAGCTGCCACCAAGACTTTTTCTGATTTTGCCGACATCCTCCTCACTGATCTGAAACGCCTTGCCAAGAATCGCCGGAGGAATGGCCGGATTCGAACGGAAAGTAACAAACGGAGTTACAGCAACCCCTGGATTCTGACTGTTAAATGCAGCTATCAAACTCGCCGGACTGTCACCCAAATTTTGGAGGAAATGGATTGCTCCCTTGGGAATAACAATCACGTCGCCGGTATTAATTTCCTGAGAGAAATATTTGTTGTTGCTGTCAACGAATCCGGCGACTAATTTGCCCTGCACAACGAAAGTGATTTCGCTGGCTCTCGCGTGTGAATGAGGCGGCACAATTCCGCCGACGGCGACATCTGCCCGGGAAATCGATATTCCGAGCGTGTTGAGTCCCGGTAAAACATCTGTTGTCGTAAACGCTGTGCCCACGCCGAAAATATTGCTTGTGTTCGTCGCCTTGTTCAGAACCGACGTGGTGAAGTGTTTTCCGGTGACTTCGCTGGGATTCAGGCACGGCAAGCCATTGAAGAAATAGCCAGTGGCTTTTGTGTCCGCTACGCAGAAATCGAAAAGAGTGTCTGGATCTGCAGCTATAATGGGGAGCAAGAACAGAAAAAGGAGAGGAATTGAAAGTGAAGCCATTGAAATTTAACGAGCCAGCTTTTGCAAGAACTGAATTTGTGTTGGAAAAGTGTGGGAATCACGTGTTTAAATAGAGGTGGTGGCGAAATATGATGATGTCGGCAACTTACGTAGCGCAGTGTTTTAAGCGGGTGTCTGCCGTGGATGTGCCGCGGCCGCCCCCCATAATTTTCAGGACACGTTTGTCTATGTACTAATCAACTTAATATTTTGAAGTTTTGAACCGATTTTGTAAGGAGTGATTAAATAATGTATTTATTTAATAAATTCGTCTTTGAATTAACTATCTACTTAATAAATATTTTCAATTGATTTTGAACAATACTTAATTAAATGCCAAAAAGCTTATTTAATGAATGAAATTATAGCTTACATAATTTATGTTTATTTCAAGCTTTTGTATTAGATGATAACGCTCCGAGGGATAGTCGTAGCTAGCTGTTTCGAAGGTTCCACTGCAAAAGATGTGGCGTTACGCTTTTTCCTGCCATTTCCATTTCCATTTGCTTTGAAGATTTTGCAGCCAAACGCGTGGCGTGCGAGGGCATCTCTGTAATTCCAAGAATTTGAAATTCATCTTCAAACTGTTACAGCTGTTAAACTTATGATAACAATGATTCTCATGGCAAGATCTTGATCGAATAAGAAATTTGATTTTGGAAGAATACAAAATGTTTGATTTTCTTACCTACGTGCATCGACTATTTCATTTCGATTAATTTGATGTCTGCAAATTTTATACATAGATTGACTGTTTTCGGACCGGCAATTCCGTCTGCAGAGATTCCAATAGTCTTTTTGATCAATTCAACAAATGAATTTCCCTTACGACGCAGGAGGGATTTTAAAATATCTTCTATAGACAGAATTCAAAATAAGTAGAAAGTTAAATTATAAGATTGTGAAATTCGAAGTTTAATTTTTTTTTAATTGTAGAAGGGAAAATAAACATTTTAATTAGCCAATGTTACAATACGACCATTCATATAAGTCGGGAAGACTAAATTGGTATTTAATAATATTTAATTAATTTATGGAGTGCATAAATATTTAAATTATTCCTTAAAAATAATTACTAGTTTCATAAAAGGAAGGCCTCTGAATATATATTATTTTTTGTATTACCTAATACATTGTGGAAATTTTTTAATATTTATTATTTACTTTGTTCCTTATTATATAGATATTATGTTTATAATAATTATTTAGTATTTATAGTGTTTTCTAATATTTATAACATATTTATAAATTTATTTTATAATTTTATTTAATCTATTTTGTTATAAATATTAAAAATACAAATTTTAATAATTCGGTAATTATTTTAATTAAAATTTTAGAAACAATATTATACAATTACAACATTTGTTTTGACAATATATTTGTAAAATATATGCAAACAAAATATCAATTATAAATAAAATACAATTTATAGGAGGACTAGGCCTCCTTGTGACCTCTTCTAATTAAGAAAAATAACTAGTCAAGGGAAGAAAAGAAAAACAAAATATAGAAAAGTTTAGATACATGAAAAATAAAATGGAGTGAATCGAGCCAAAATATTAACAACATTGTGAATTGATAGAAATTCGCATTTCAAGTAATATATGTATTTCTATCCTTTCAATATAATTTTATATTTATAGATTGTAGAGAGAAATTGTTGAAATTTTTTTTTTTTAATATGTAAAGTAGTAATCTACAAAGGTTTTAATTTCATTTTATAGACTGGAAGCTTAATTTCAGAACTAAAACATATAAACCTAAAAGTTTTTGTCTTCATTTTATAGGTTGGCAACTTAATTCAACACTAAAACATGTTAACCTAAAATATTTTCAAAATGGATCAAAATAATGTATTTATCTATTGAGTTGTTACACATACAAATCCCAAAGGAAATTGACAATGATTTGGGTACATTAGTAGAAGTAGAAGAAGATATCTTGAATTCTACAGAGGTAAAGATGTTAATAGATTTTGATGCTAATGCTAAAAATCTTAATTTACATTAGGTAAGAAAATGAAGAGAGATAAATTTGCAAATTTAATTTATATTTTATTATTTTCTAATATTCACTTTTTAGTTTTTTTCAGTATTTCAATGAATATGTCCGTTGGAGTTGTGAAAAAAAACATGGGTTTGAATTTCATGTTTGCTAAAGTTCTGACAAAAAAAACTCATCATTGAAATTTCAATGGATGTGGGGCATAAAAAAATTTTAAAATAATTTTTTCCTATTGAGTATCACAAGTATCTAACAATATGTCTAATGATGTATCTTTCATATGATTTTGTAATCAAATGAGTTAGATTAGGAAACCTACAATAAACTCCATCATTGTGCTGAGGAGGTGAAATATCTTCTCTTTCCTTCTCTTACATCTTGTCAAAATTATTGTCACATTTTTTAAACATTTCTTCTCACCACTCCTCTTGTGGGTGTGCACCTACCATGTGTCATCCTCCTAAATTTTCTCTTTCATGGGACTCAAGTCATCACTAGCCAACCTCCTCTCTCTTTCTCTGCATTTTGAATTTCAATCAACCATAACTTAACCACTTCCACTGAATCTTCCCTTTAGCATCCTCTGTATACTCTATTTGCAACCATCAAACTCCATACTCTATCTGCAACCATCAAACTCCCAAAAGAAAATTTTCAACTATGCCTCTTCCTTCCTTAAAAAAATTGAACTTGAAATTTAATATTATTAAAAATAATTTACCTTGAACTCTTTTGCCACCCACTATCATCTTAATTCTTTTATTTTTTATCTGGACAACCTTCATATTTCCCTTCTTCACTACCCCACCTGCCTTCATACATTCAAGACTTTCTATCCACTCTTTATCTATTTCATAAAACCGTGATACAATGTCTTCGTTGTCCCTTTTAATCCTTTTTTATCCAAGGTCAAACCCTTCATTTTCTACTTCTCTAAGTTCTTTTCATTTTTCATTCAATGCTTCAATTACCACTACTACTTTGTCTAAATGTTCAATCCTCTTAAGTTTTTCCTAAACTAACTCTTTCACTACTACATTTAACATCATTTTTCAACCAAAAATTTTGACCATTAACTAAATAAATTTAGGGTGGTCGAAATGTAAAGGCAAAAATTTCATTTTTTTACATATAAGACCCGTGTTGGTCAAAATTTTGACCAACACAAGGCTTATACATCCACAAAGTTCACAAAACATTTTTCCAATTACGTTTTTCGTGCCCGATTTCATTTGACATTTTTGGAGCATTTTCACATGGTTATCTCTGCATTTTCGCATGGTTTTCTCTGAGCCCAGTTTTGTTTCAAGTTTTCTCCA
The DNA here is from genome assembly GCA_028749045.1 of Cupressus sempervirens. Taxonomy (NCBI): domain Eukaryota; kingdom Viridiplantae; phylum Streptophyta; class Pinopsida; order Cupressales; family Cupressaceae; genus Cupressus; species Cupressus sempervirens. Next base: position 142,048,356 of record CM053783.1, on the reverse strand, counting down.
CCCACTTGATTAATGACACCTGCTAGCCCTGGGAATAATATGAAAGGGGGGCCTGCATTTGCATCAATATAGGGGGGGGTGGAATAGTAGTTTGAAACTCTTGATATTGTCTTTCTTTCATTCTTCTTGATGTGCTTGACTTCAAAAGCTATTCCACTCACGACCTCCAATCACACCTGCATCTCCAGTGGTCGAGGAGAGCGAATTCTCTTCGAGCATATTTCCATAGGTACATGTGTATTTCTGTTGTAGGTTTTTATGATAATATTGAAGATGGAAGTGAATACTATTACTATCATTATTATTTTTTATGCCAAAGTTCAGCCATTGTTGTGTAATATAAATGGGAGAGTCTCCGCTCAAGTGTTTTTTCTCAGTGATGTTTTGATGATAAGTGTTAAAAAGAGTCTAGTTGCAAAAAGAATGTAATGTACTTGTTGTTTCATTTTATTGAAAGTGTGTAGATGCAGATTTATCATTTGGAATGTTGGTCTATTGTAACAACTATTATACTTTTTGTTATAGTAATGAAAGAAAAGAAAGGAAATGTATATGCAGAAGCTGTAGTTGTAAAAGCTTAGAAGAAATAATAATGACAAATTTTTTGTTTTATAAATATAGTTGTGTTGGTATCATATTTTTCTTGTATTTTTGTTTTAATAATACATAATTATATTGTATCGTTTAGACAACAATTTCATATTCAAAAAAAGAACAAAAAGAAAAAAAAATTGAGTGTTTTTCTCTCTTCAACTCTAGAACATTCAACTTAAACATCAACACATAAAGATAATAATTTGAAATCTGGTGTGTTTAGTGCTTGGAGTTGTACCCTCAATACCTAGGCCATGTGGGCTATAAAACATGATATTCATGTGATTCTATGTTAGATGATGATGATGATAATGAACAATCACCATCTACTACTAGCTCATGTAGTGATAAAAGGTCTTCAATGCACCTCTAACTACAAGTATGCCATGGAAAACTTGTGATGGAGATGACTCCTCAAACTAATAGACTATCATGGAAATTTTTTGATAAAGATGACACCTACAAATACTGGACTATCTTCAAAAACTTATGATGAAGATGGCACCTAAATTTACTAGACTATAATTGAATTGATGTACTTTGGATCCTTCACCAAAAGTCTCTGTCATTTTGTTAGAAGATGATTTATCTTCTAGTTCAACCAAAAGAATCTCTCTCCTATATTTCAACATTACATTTAATTGTTGCATTGCAATTAGGTCTTCCTACAAGGGTTTCCATTTGGATGAATAACAAACTTGTTGGTGTTTTAAAACTACTAAGCAACAAAATGCTTAATACCAAGATGACAATACTCACATAGTCTAAAGACTAGCCAATTCTTATTATCAATTGTATGTGCACACCTTTTGGTATAACTTCTACAAAACCAAGGGTGCTTTTCTACTCTTTTGGCTCTGCAAAACCAGGGTGGGTATACCCAGTGATGATACAAGACTGGGAAAACTATATGAGAATTATCTTAGTTTCATTATGATTCTCATCACAAATTCTCTAATACATGTACAATTCTTAATACGTTAATAAACACATCCCATATAACAGATACAGCCAAAAATCTTCTATAGGTCTGCAGATGTTCTCAGCAATAATGGCTAACTAAAGCTAAAACATTCCATGCAAACAAGTAGAGGCCAACTTTGAAGATCTACAAGAAATAAAAGTAAAGTTGATTATAATTGTGCATTTTGACAATCATGTGTGACACATTTCTCTTTCAGCTAGATTAAATTTGATCAGTGCCTAATCCATTAGGGTTCAGAGTCTACTACAAATCTCTAGATCTAATTTGTTACCTTACAACAATTCTTATTAGAAATTGTCATTCAAAATCCTTTCCACTACTGCAGCAACCTTATCAAATTCATCAAAACTTTTACTTAATCCATTGAATTAACAACCATGATAAACAGATATACAACCTAATTGAACTGCATTCAATTGCACGAGCCTTTACTTATACAACATCAAGATAACTAAGTAATCAAGATAAATTTTGGTCTTCTATCCTACCATCTCCCCATTTGACTTTTTTGGTGTGCGTGCAATCCCCCTCCCTTAGTCCCTATATCTTTGAGTCTGTCAACTTCTGCAACCCATTTTATTTGACATCTCTTGCTTTCTTCATCCTGATGATGGATCACTTGGTGTGATTCAAAAAGTTGATGGTAAAAAATCTTTACACAATCGAATCCAGAAATATATCAGTTTATTTGCTATGGATTGTGGAAATTTAATCTCTTTAATAATCAAAAGGAGACAAAGTTCAGAAAGAACTGATATGGGGACAATTCATAATTTGTATTCATTTTCCTTGAAAATTGTATACAATTTACAATAGACTTAGAATGACCTTCAGAAAGAAACACGGATCATTCTATATTCATGTATTCTCAAGATTTGACAGAGAAAATACATCATGAATTTTTGCTCAAAAATAGTGGACCAAAAACAGACTAAGTGTATCACTTAGCAAATAGAATTGAGACCTTTTCTCTTGCCCTGGAATTTCACTTGTATAGTGTGAAATGCAACAAGCTTCAGGCTAAGAGAAATTAATAGGTGTATTTTACAAGGAATATCTACATACACTTATCACAAAATGACAAAACTATGGGTAACAGAAGATATCGAAATCAAATCATTCCTTTCGGTGGGTCAGCTTCTATTACATGTTCTGATGTTGCTGAGTTGGCTATTGATCTGATTCATCTTCATATGTAACTGCTAAATTAGCCAACAATGAAGCTTGCTCTGATGAGGGCACATTAACCTCCACCACCTTCATTCTACATGGTAAGGACAGCTTCTACCTTTTCCTTTTCTTTAATTGTATTGGCATCTTGTGGTCTCGGTTCTGCAACTGAAAGTGACAGGTTTTTCTTGTCTTCTTCTTCTGATTGGGTTTGAGTAGTGATGGTATCAATTATTTAGACTTCCTCACCCTACAACTCATCACTGTCAGTTTCATCTACATCAAACTGTTCACTAGAAGGCATTTCTGCCATCCACCTGTCAAATAATGTGTCATCTGGCCAATTGAATTACAAAATATCCTTCTGTTTCTTTATTATATAATCAGCCTCATTATCAATATCAACAAATTCCTGTTTTAAAGAATCAAAGAATATTTTGGCTTCCACCATTTCTTCTGTTGTGGTGGCCCACCGTGCATGCCCTATTTCATTTATGACTTGATTCATTCTTAAACAAAATAAATCATCAAGTTCCTTCGCCCATTCCTCTTTGCTTTTCAAACTATTTTTCTTATCTAGGGCATGAGGAAATAAATTGAATTCTTGGCTCTTATATTTGTCTAAGTAGCCTATTATTATCTTCTGTAAATGTATCCTTATCAAAATCAGCAAGATTGGAAACAATGTCAAAGGTTTTATCAATCTGATCACGAGAATTATTTATAACAGATAGACACAATAAGGTTATTGCTTTCTCCCTTCTCACCCATTTGTTCACAATAGGCTTTAGAGCCTCATCATCTTCTTTTAACTCCTCCCAGATGTTAATCACCCTGGTCAATTGATCATGGACTAGTGGCCATTCAACCTTGTCTCCTAGATATGTAAGAGTTGTTCTTAGTTTATCTTCATATTTAGATTCCAGCTCTACATGTAAGGCCCACAGTTTACTCTTTTCTTCTTCAAAATCCTTAGCAGTGTAATATTGTGGCCCTTGGGGTGTGTCTGGTATTTCAATGAGGGAGGTAGATTTGAAAGGTTCAACAAGGGGGCGAGGGTATGTTATTTTAGGCTTGGTGGATTTTCCCAGTAGCTTGTTCTCAAGCTCAACTCTCCTTTTTACCTCTTTATTGTAGGCATCCACAACTGCCTCATATTTACTTTGTAATTCAAACATTTCCTTTTCCTCCCTTTTAGCAGTAGCCAAGGAAAACTGAGAATAATTCACATTCATGTGGGCTGCCTGTACGTGTGAGGTATCAGCAACTCTCCTCACAATAATATTCCCTATCACTCCTGAACCATCAGGCTGTGCTAATATAATCCTGGATCCTCTTCTTAATGATCACATAACAAGAGCAGCTTGATCATCACTAAAAGAAGTCCCTGCAAATTCCTTTTTATTTGGGTCTTGTAACTCCAGTCTATTAAAAACAGAGTTGAAAATCAATGCATCTACAATATCCCAATTAGGCAACAATAGTATGTTAGAAGTTTTTACCATTTGCCTTCCCTCCTCAGAGGTAATGTTCTAGAATTCTTGCATCATTTTCTCCTTTATTTGGTTTTGGATGGAGGCTTCATCCATTTCTAGATGCTCTATTTTCATGTTCTTACATCTTTCCTCAAAATTGTGGATGTTTGCCCTCCAAGCAAATTGATGTAAATCCCTAGACCTTACAAAACTGTCATCTAACAAAAATTGCTGGCTGGCTTGTTCCAACATAGGGTCCAATTCCCTTCCCTTAAAATCAGCTACAATCAGCTCGAGGCTTGGCACAGGAGGTTCCTGGGGGTTCCCTTCATTGATCTCTGCTTGAGTGACAAAAACTCCCCCTTGTGATCCAATTTGTTCAATTTGCTCAATAGTGAGCTGCTCCTCCCCGGTTCTCAAAGGGGTCTGTGAAGGTGAATACTCCTCAACATGAGAATCCTCCTCTCTTATTATTTTCCTCCTCTTAGGGGAGGGCTCAGTAGGCCTGTCTTCCAAAACCCTACTAGTGGACTCAATTATTTGTTTGCCTTTGTCCACTGTATTCTTTTTATTTTGAACAATAGTATATCCCAGCCTTTTTTGGATAGTTAATTGACCTACCCTTATATTGGGAGTAAAACCCAATATTCCCATTGCTTCCCTGGCCTTATTTGGGTAGAACCTAATAAAGAATTGCTTTTGTTCATTCATTGCCTCTATTATTTTAGGAAAATTATTCATAAGTTTTCTCATCTTATCTACATTTGTAACTGCATTGTCCAAAGGACTATAATCTGGATCAAAACAATGAATGAAATCCAAAATTTTAGAAAAGACTTTCCACTTTTCTTTCCTAGTCTCTTGCTCCTGCAAGGAGTACTCATTCCTTATTAAGTCTTCAGGAAAATAAAATTCATGCTCAATTTTACCAAGCTTAATTCTCTGCCTCAGAGCCAAATGATAAAATCCTTTAGAATCACAAAAATGAGGATGGGAAGTGGCCATCTTATAAGGATTCAAAATCTTGTGCAGAGAAAGCCAACCTCCTTTTGTGATTACAAAATGATGAGCCACTGTGCAAGTAGGAAAAATTGACCCCTTTTGTCTTTTCAATAGAAGGGCTTCCTCCACTCCTCTCAGCTGCCACAATATCTCAACAACTCCTACCTTCAAAGGCACTTGGTAGGGTAGTACGTGAGGGCTTCCTTTAAAACCATATATTCTAAATACAGTAGAAACATAATATGGAATGACATCTCCCCAATTATGTGAAACTTTCAAACCACTTGGGTTGTCCATAGGCCTAATGAGATTCATTAATGCTTTGGGGATTCTGGGATTGTCCCTTAATAGGAGGCATCTCAGCTTTGAAGCGAAATACCTATCAAACCTGACAAAACTGGCATTCTCTACATCCCAAGTCATATCTGCACTCCACAATTGAACTAGTAATTCTTCCCCACTCTCTTCTCTGTCTAATTCCATTTCTTTACTAAAATATGTTACTCCCTTGAATATGAACATGTGCATTAACAGAGAATAATGGCCAAAAGTTTTTTCCACCTTACCCTTAGCAATTCCAATCAGTCCAATGTGAATCTCCTCAGTTAAGTAAGAAGCAAAATCAAAAATTATATCCACACCAAAAGAGGAAATTTGAGTAATCATATACATAAAATCCATAGGCATGAACTCTTCTTCATCTCTCCCAAAAACTTTACACAAGGACCTATATATTTCTATAGCCCTAGAATTGAAGTATGCCCTTTTGAAAGGCTCCATGGAGGATGTTGTTATTTTTGGCAGTGTTCCAATTCTACCTATGTGTGAGCTCAGCGCTCCTTGCCTAACTGCATCTCTCTTAGACATATACTCATTTTCTAACCCTTTCAAATCAATGGGCACATGATAATCAATGACAGGCTCTAAACTGAAAACTTCCCTGATCTCCTCTGCTCTGATTGTAATCAAGATTTCACCATTAGTTCTCCTCACTACCCTAAGGGCTTGTTCATAATTCTTAGCTACAGCTTCCAAAAGATCATAATCCATGAAAACACTGGGAACCATCGTTTTCCCTAGACCAAAATTCCAGATGTTGGCATGTGGGGCAAAAAGGTTCCTCTCTGAAAACCATTTTTTGAATAAAACAAGACCAATCTCTGAAGTTGTTGCATCCCTAACCTAGTTTCCTTTGTCATATAACCCATCTACTATTTTCAGCCTAGGGTTTAATGAAGTTAGCCTCTTAACTTCTACAGTTTCAACAGTGGAAGAAGGGAGCAGTTCAAGCAAATCATCGTGGACATTCCTATCCAAATAGTTCTCTTGACCAGAAAATGCTTTCTATTTTGGAGCCATTTTAATTAACTCTTGAAGGAATTGAAACAGCAGGAGGATTATAATGCAAGTACTTACTTTGAATTTCGCTCTAGTTCTTCTCAGTGTTACTACAATCTTTCTGTGAACAAACTACTTCACAATTTTATCGAATCCAGCATGATCTTCTCAACAACTATTTCTTCTTAGAAATGCTCTGAATCTTTGTTCGAGTACAGTGGAATTAAGAAAATCTTCTATGTTATACTCTATTTTTCTTCACACGCGAAGCTTTCATCTCTCATAAATGCATAGGGTGGCATCACCTTCTATATTCAAATTTACACCGTGGATTTACGAAAAATCCTACGATCCAGGGATGCAAGCAAAGATGACTCATGTTCCTCTTGACAAGCTGGCAGTCAACCCAATGAAAATTTTCCATGTGTACCTTTCCTTCATTGTTGGCGCCTCTGAACTGGACCCACAGAACTTTGAGGACACGTGTCACTTAGATGCTATCTCGCTATACATAAAGAGTGAGCACCTTGCCATAGCGAGATAGCGCCTGTCATTGATCTTGATTTGATCATGCAGATGACATTTGATGCATTGCTCAAAAGAAATATGGTGGGCCCCTTGTTGCCATGTTTCTATTCGTAACCTTTGTGCAACTCACCATAGCGAGATAGCGACGATCATGGATCTGAGATAGATTTGACGATCAATATTTCATATATTTTGTGTATAGGGCATGGGTCCAATCATTGATGATGTGATGAAATCCTAGCTATATTACCTGCTTCTTGGGGCCCATATTTGTTTATTTCTTGACCAGGTGCTATGTCGCTAACGGCGAGAAGAACAAGTTCTCGATAGCGACATAGTGAATCCCGGTGTCTTTTCTTTTCCTGACGTATATGTGTAGCCCATTAGATGCCAGCGTGTTCCAAAGATTTATAGTTGATATTTGATGGAGTAATTTCTGGGACCCACTTACTCTAAAAAGATGTCGTAGTACTACTTTCTATCTAGGCGCTATGTCGCTAATGGCGAGAGACACCAATTCTCTGATAGCGACATAGCGATTTCTAGTGACTCATCAAAATTCAGGGTCAGAAAGATAAAGGCGAGTGAAGTCATAACTACCCTCATTAATGCATCTGACACATAATAAAATAGCACGTGCACCACGCAGCTTGGAAAAACTTACGATCATCAAAAAAATTTAAAGTGACTGCCAGCCATTATTTTTGGTGAAGGCGTCATGTCGCTAATGGCAAAGTGCCCAATTTCTTCGATAGCGACAAAGCGACTAATCGAAAAAGCTAAGATTTTTGTTGACACCTTTTGTACCTCAATGTTGTAATTCTTTTTCAGGTTCTAACATGTCTTTTGTAAACATGATGAAATATCTCTGAAACAATACAATCTCCGATCATCGTATTTCCACTTGATGGTACTGCTTTTCAATTTAGCGGTGGTCACTATGTCGCTAAGGGTAAAATACTTGTATCTTTTCATAGCGAGATAGCGATTGCCGTAGATCTTTTAGGGATCAGGCGGTCAGAAACACAAAAGAAAAGATGTGACTCAGGGCATGAAAATTTTGAAAAGGATGGGAATCTTCGCATATTTTTAGTTTCGCACCCGAAAAAATTAAAAGAAAACAAGACCTAGGGTTTCGACAAAAATTTGCTTCAAAGACCTACAAAATATGAGTTGGCTAGAAACCCTATTCGTCATAGGTGGATCCCAATCTGAATTCTTCTATACCTTGGACAAAGGAATTCAATTATGCAAAAATTCAGACCAACAAAACTATCATGGAAAAATTGTGATGAAGATGCCACTTGCAACTATTAGACTATCATAGAAAAATTGTGATGAAGATGACATTAAAAACTATTGGACTATCATGTGTACAAGTCACAAAATGATTCCAACATATGAAATTAAGTGTACTACATAGGATAGTGATGACTGAATTTCCATGCCCTCCAAATTTGGTGGTTGTAACATTTATACCAATTTCATTTGTGGGATACACACTCTTTAAATACTCTAGGCAATTCCTGAGTGTGGATGTTTCAATTCCTTAGTGTCAAAACTTGAATATATTTTGTGCTTATCATTTCCTCTAGCAATTCTTATGTAAAACATCATTAAAATAATTGTTCCCTTTGACAACATCAAAGAGTGTATATATACAATATTTTTGAAGTTGTTTTGTGTTAAATGAACCTTTTGTGATCAAGTCTTGTAAATATCTTGGTTGGTACAACTGCAGATTTCTTACTGGCTTTATACTAGTACCCAAGATTAACATTGATGACATTAGTAGAATTCCAAGTTTTGCTCTTGTATTCCTATTAATTTTACTTGATTGTTGAATATGTTAAAGAAGAAACAAATGCCATTTAGTTTACAGATTGTAACTGACCTGAATTGCTTGATGTATTTTTTAAATGTTGAGATGCATATACTAAGAATTTTTTGTTGTTGTAGGCCAAGCCACAGCTGACAGACAGGTCAAAGCTTCCAACTATTGTGGATCCTGTGATTAAAGAATTGCTAAACTTGAAATATCTTCAGCAAGTAAGTTGCATGCAAAATATTTCTTTTGAAGGGAATTGACATTATTTTTAAAAATACATTTAGTTTATACAATTTTAGTCATGTTTTGGTGGATAAAAACTTAACGTTCTTCCACATTTCTTGCCCATTTTATTGCATATCTGAAATAAGACATAATCTTGCCATTTTCCAATAGCCAAATGTCTTTAACTGTGATTGGAATTTGGCATAAAATGTATTTTTTAGGTTAGATTGTTAGCTAGTTCTGGTTGATCACCATTTGAAAATTAGAGGTGCTAATCCTTTCATTGAAGATAAAATTTATAGTGCACTACATATCATCACACTTACCCAAAAAAGTTGAGCCAAACATTTGATTATCTAGATTGAAAGTCATTGTCCACTTCATAATCTTAGCAAGAAGAACACCATAAGTACTTGTGAACCAAGTATTTATGATGAAGCAAGAAGGAAAGAAAAATGAAAAAATGTGTTGAGTCAAGAGATAGACATTGGAAAGAAAGCCATTGATTATAAAAATTATTAAGATCAAGTTTTAAAATAATGTTTTAATTGACAAGCACAAAGCAAGATTAGTAGCTAAAGAGCAACAAATTTTCCTCGTACATCTGTGCACTATCTCCACGATTCCATGTTTGGTCCTTAGCCTCTTTGCAATAACCACATGATCGATGATTGCCAAATAGTGCCAACATACTATGTGGAAAGGCCCTTTCTAGATCATATTTCAATGCAACAATTTATCAAACGATGGCGCTTTGAGGGGACAATGATCATCTTCAACCGTGTGACTTTGGCTCATTGCTTCAAATTTGTTAGAGGATATAGAAACTTACTGATTGTAAACAACAGGTATGTTCTTATAAAAAAAAACCCATACTCGTTGTAAACAGTAGGTATGGATTTAATGCATATTTCATGAGTTGTGGTTCATAAAAACCCATACTCATCAGCTTGAATTGTTTGTTTAATACCCAATGCATTGAGGTGATGCTTACAATTTGAATTCATAACAACCATTTCTCATCAACTTAAATTATTTGTTTAGTACCCATTGCATTGACGTGACACTTACAAGGTTGAAGTATTGCAACTTCCTAGAAGGTCTGCCTACTCAATTCCATGATGATCCAACTTTCCTTGATCCTTGGGAGAATGATGCAGGAGCATCAAGGTCAAGGTTGAAGGCATGAGAAGACATTAAGGTCTCAAGATAACCAACATGACCATGTTAGAATAGTTGATCTAATAAGACCTTGTGAAGGTCCTTTTTGATATGTTTGTCATCATTTTAGTTACATTTGAAAACATTAATTAACAAAAACCATATGTGCAGATATAAACATTAATCACAACATGTCCAATTTATTTGTAGGTATATTTTCCTATGAAGAAAGACCACACCTGACAATATGAATCTAGAAGAAAATAATGAGACAATGCCTGCATTGTGGGCTCAATTCTGAAGAAAACCTAATAAATGTTATTGTCCTTGCAAAAAGTGTAAGGGTTTAAAGAATCGAAGAATTTTAATCACAACAGCCCAGAGTCATTGTAGGCAATATGGTCATGTTGAAGGGGGCCACGATTTTTGTCCATTGCTAAATGTTAATTTCCTACTAGAGGAACATGGAGGTGTGAATATCCAAGTTGAGGATAATGCTCCCATGGAAGAAGATGATAATGTGCCAGAGGACATGAATGAAGAAGATGGTATTGGGGCAAGTGATGAAGAGGCTCACAATGATGGTACTAGTGAATCTAATAATAATGATGAAGATGGTCTTGATATACCTTTACTTGAGAAGGCAATAAAGCCCTTATACCCAGGCTCCCAAAAAGCTCTACTGTCGGCTATAGAGTTGTTGGTGAACTTAAAGGTTATGAATAGCATATCCAATGTAGCAATGTCATGTATGCTAAGGTATCTCATTTTTTTCATCTTCAAGGTTAGCATACAATTACTATTCATTATATTAACAATGCATATTTGTTGTTGTAGGTTGATTAGTGAGTTTTTGTTACCACCATCAAACATTTTTCCTCGTTCATACTGAGAATTATCTAACATTATGGATCAAATTGGAATGAAGTATCAGACAATACATGCATGTCCCAATGATCACATTCTATATCATAAACAACATGAATTTGCAACAGAATATCTTGATTGTCATGTTAGTAGATATCAGTCAGATCAAATAACAAAAAAAGTGCCTCACAAGGTTCTTCGATACATTCCCATTATTCCACGTCTGGAACGGTTATTCAGGTGTGCTAGCTTGGCATAATTTATGGATTACCATGCACGCAATAGAAGTCAGGATGACATTATGCGAATGCCTGCCGATGGTTCTGCATTTAAAGAGATAGAAGAAACATGGTCACACTTTAAAGAAGAACCTCATAATCTAAAACTTTCATTGGCGGTGAATGGTGTCAATCCATATGGAGATATGAGATCTATTTACTTAGTATGGCCTATTTTATTTATTAACAATAACGTTCCTCCTTGGATGTCCATAAAGAGGGAGCACATAACATTGTCAATGATTGTGCCAGGTATTTTTTTTATAGTTATCTAAATTAATTTATAAATAGTGCATGAAAATGGTTATAATAATTACGTAATGTTTATTTTCATTCAATTTCTCGGTAAATACCAAGTTAAAGATATGAACGTGTATATTGAGCCCCTAATTGACGAGTTGTTGAAGTTATGGAATGGCATCACTATGTATGACATCTCTAGACCGATAGGACATCGATAATTTCAATTTCATGCAATGCTTGTATGGACAATACATGATGCCCTTGAGCTAACTTATTTTTGCGGTATGTTATATTGTTAAGATCACATATTTTTGGTCTGTTATAGTGCTTACACATTACTATCAAATGCTTAAGTTGCACATGATAATTGTACATGATCCAATTATACATGATCTTTTAGGTCTTCAGACAAAGGGAAAATTTGCATGTCCAGTTTGTGGTCTGAAGATGAAATGTCATCATTCGAGAAGTTTAGGAAAGCAAGTGTTTGATGAGTTTAGACACTTTCTCCACAATAATCATAGGTGTCGAATTGCCAAAAAACATCTTTTCAATGGGAAAGAAGAGACATCATCAAGGCCATGAAGAATGACACCTCATTTATGGAAGTTGGAATACGATCCACTAAATCGTCGAGGTAATGTCCAATTTGTCGTCCAAAGTTTACAATTTGTATTTCGATATTGTCTTATATTTACTAATGTTGTAACTGATGCTCATGAAGGTCGTCAAGGCATCAATGACCAAATTCCTAGAGGAATGAAAAGTTATCCTACTCAATTTAATAAGTTACTATACTACAAGGATCTCTCAATCGTGCATTTGTTTGATGCTATGCATATTGGAAAGAATGTAACAGAGACACTATGGAAAATGTTGGATGGAAGGTGTGATAGAGAACAAATTGCTAAAATTTGTACTGACATTCATGAATCTAATCATGCACTAAAAGTTTTCATTGAATCAAATAGGAATGGAGAATGCATAAATACAAGTGCCCTTCCTTGGTTATTAACGAAGCAACAAAGTGATGCATTAAAAGAAGTCATAAAAAAAAAAACAAAATTTCCAATAGGATTTGCTGCAAATATAAGCACTCTTCTATCAAAGAAAGGTGATTTTGGGCCAGGGTTGAAGACACATGATTGGCATACCTTCCTCAAGGTAAGTCATGTTTTCTATTTACAGTATATTTGTAAGATTGGATGTAGTACAATTTGCATTATTTAATAATATATTGAAATGATCATTTTTTAATGATTGCAGTTCATCCTACCTCTATCCCTTCCACAACAGTTTGACAATAGTATTAAACAAGTTATATATGATCTTGGAAAATACATGAAGTTAGAAGAGTGTTTTTTCTTAGATTTGTAGCTTTTTATTTGAAATCTATTGTATAATTTTATTTGAAATATCCTCTATGTGTTTTTGTGTGTTGAATCTCATTTAGGTTTTTATCATCTAAAGAAATTGATAAAAAAGATATAAAATATTGGAAGAGAAAAATTCCACAACTTATGTGTGAAATGCAAAAGTGTTTACCTCCAACTTTTTTCAATGCTCAAGAATACTACCTCATACATCAAGTTGAGGAGATTGAATTGTGTGGACCTGTACAAGCTAGATCAATGTGGATGGTTGAGAGGCATTTGAAATTTATGAAGGGCTTGGTTTGATAAAGAGCATGTCCTGAGGGTTCTATGATAGAGGGATATATGATATACCAGACCATGGTGTATACCAGTGAATATCTTCCAAAGTTTGCAGCAGGTATCCATGTAGATCACATTTGGGATCCCAACTATAATGACAAATTCAAAGGGGAGTACCTGACAGGGAAAGGTAGATTGGGGAGGGTGAGAGGTAATTATAAGTTTTTTTAGTAATTTAACAATTCTTATCCATCATCAATATATATAAGTTGTTTCTAACTAGTGTAATTGTCTTCTTTATAGTTGGTCATGAGTGGGATGCACTACACTTGTATATTGCAAACAATCTTGATTGGATGACAGTGTGGATTGAACAGTCTCAAGAAAATGGTCGCTCATTAACATGGGATGATGTTGCATCATTGGTTAAAGAAGCTCATCGTAATGGAGATCCCAATGTTACGCCAATGGTACTTGATCTAGTATATGGCTTAAGAGATACAAAGGTATGCATAAGATTACTAATCATGAGACATAAGTTTAATATCAACTCACAAATCAATGAGAAGATTCTTGACATGTTTGAATAATTGCAGGTCAAACAGCACAAAGCTATGTACTACCATGGCTATAAATTCCACACAAAAATTTTAGATGAAATGAAGAAAACATGTGATTTTGGGATAAGTGTTGTCTTCACGGTCACCAATATTTCATCTAGAACTGACATACATCCTCAACAATCTGAAAATCTATACTATGGCATTTTGGATGATATACTTGAGTGTGACTTTAATTCATTCAAAATATTTCTATTTTTCATCAAATAGTTTAGGTTACGACTGAATCGAAATGATCCTGATAGGACTATTATTGAACACGACAGTGGATTTACTATGATTAATACAAGGTCATTTGAGCTAGTCAGAGATGAGCCCTATGTTCTTTCAAGTCAATGCGAGCAAGTGTTTTACTTTGGTGTTCCAGACAAACCAGTTTGGTCATTTGTTGTTATACATGACCCAAGAGGAAGGCCGGTAAAGTATAATGTGATCGAAGAAGAAGATATTGAAGAAGCACAAGAGGAAGTAAATGATTATCAGGAACAACAGTTACCTAGTGATGAAGAAGAAGAAGATGGTGATGATTTTGGTCATGCTAACGATAATGGTGATAAAATGATGATGATGATGTTGATGACAATCATGATCATGGTGATGAAGATGGTGATGATCATGGCGATGATGGTCATGATGATGATAGTGATCAAGAGGATGATGATGGTGATGAAGATGGTGGTGGTGATGATGATACTGACATGGATGACGATCATGATGATCAATGAAATCTTCAGGTATGATCAATGTCAACTATGATGGGGTCTTGTATGACCAAATATTTCTTTCCAAACCATATGTGCACATATAAACATTAAGTAGAACATGCCAAATATTTTTCTAGATATAAACATTAGTTACACTGAATTTTTTAACTTAAGACAAATGATTTACATATACAATCTACTTTATTATTAATATTTTTTTTGGTAAGTCTATTACTTTAATTTCACTACTGATTTCTAAGACTTACTAATTTTTTTCACAGGGCGATATGGATGTACCATGTCAAACACCTTCAGTAGAGGTAAACATTAATTATTGTAAATTTTAATGTTAATATAGAAACAAATGTCCTATTATTATTTTCTTTTCTTTATGGCTTTGGAGTTATTTTGATGAAAGTATACGAATATTTGATGTTACAACTGATAGGAAAAAGCTACAATGATCGTTGATCAAATGCAATCTGAAATACGGGCGTCATATCTACATGACATTGGCCTTAGTACTGACCCTGTATTCATCACCCAACAAATTACACAAAGATACACTGATGAGCTTGTTCAAATTATCATCAAGGGTGACAGAAGTGAGGAGAAAGAGGCACTAAGAATAGAATTGGACCGTAGAATCCAATCTTTTAAAGTAAGCAGTAATTCAACTAAAGCAGTAATAGTAGTTCAATAGATATTAATATTTTATAGTATCTTATGGATCATGGTCTCTAATTTTATGTGTTCTTGTATAGACATATGTGCCAGTTGCAACATCACATGCTGAACATGGTCAGGGTTTTTTCACAGTACCTTTGTGTAAGTAACACTTTGTTTGTTTTGATCAAAATTACAACACTTACCTTTTTTTTGTTGACGTTTCTCGCTAGTATCCCATTTGATCTTTATCCATTGCAAATGTCTTTGCTAACAATATTCTATTCTTCAGCTCATGATGAAGTGCAGACTCCTCCTTCGGTTGGTGGTCCACTATTGTTTGTTGCATTGTTGGCAACAAGGACCATGCAAACATCATCATCTATGCCCAGTAGAACTGGTAAAACCTTGTTTTGCTATATTTTGTAATGTGCTATATTTTGTAATGTCTTTCTACAAGTTGATCAACAATGAAGTAGCATATTAGTGCTTAAATGATGTCTACAGAAGCTTGCATACACACAAACACATGCATACACACACCACGCATACATACATACATACATATATATATATATATATATATATATATATATATATATATATATATAGCCACACATAGAGAGACATGGACATAGGAAGGGAGGTAGACCAACAGAGAGCAATATTAAAATTGTCATTTAATTGTTATGATGTTTCAGTTGATAGAGCAACAGAGAGCAGTACTACTGAAGCTTATCCATTTCCTAAAGAAATTTGTGTGATTAGTACTGGTTTGTATGAAGGGACATTATTGTTGAATAAGAAAACTATGTTTCCATTAAGAGAACGAAAGCTTCCAGGTGCTTTAAAATTGATATTTTTTAGAGTGTAAATTTAGTTTACTTTTACATTACTCATTTTGGACTGATAAATCCTTTATGTTTTTGTAGGTAATAATGCTTTCTCTTAACATCTTTTTCATATGACATTAAGACTGTTTGGACCCACCATACGTAAAAGGTATGTAGTTTCATATCATTGCTACATAATTTTTATTTTCTTCTATTTATTGTAATATATTAAAGTTATTGATCTAACAATCTATTTGTTTTTTAAAAAGTGGAATTTACAAGCTGGGGAATTAAAAAATCAGCTGATTGCATCCATTGAGGAGAAATTTGGGAAAAACATTTTTGATACTGGCCTACTTCTGAAAAGAGCAGCAAAGCATATAAAGACTGTGAGGGATCAATATAGAAGGGGTCTTAAGGATAACCCAAAGTATGACCATCCTCCTATGATTCCACAAATGGAGTGGAATGAAATAATAGAAGATGCAAAGGAGAAAAGGCTATGTGAAGATAGAGATAATGAAGTAGCACAGGGTAAAAAGAGGTATGTCATTAGAGTATTAAGTACATTGTAATCATGCACTAATTATTGATATTTGTAAATATATAATCTAAGATGTTTGAAATTGTTCATAGATTGCAGGACACATTCGTGGCTACAAAAGCAAGAATAGAAAAGGTTGGCCAACACAAACTTGGCTTTGGTGGCTATATGAATCCGCAGTCTCGACTTGTAAGTAGAGCAATGAATTTTGTTTTTTTTTTTTAATATAATGTTGCAAACAATTTTGTTTAATGAAACCATACATGGAAAATTGACTTTATCAAGCAAAAACCATAGGGCACAGAGTTCAATGTGGAGGTTACAGATGAAGATAGAAAAATTTCCTTGAAGGAAGGCTATAAAATTGTGGTTGCACGCCTACATGAAGAATCTATAAGCCTTGCCCAAGAATCTAGTGCACCAAATGATATCTCACAGGTAAATTGGTCAGATGAAAAGTAAATGAAATTAAATAGTTGAGAAGATTCTTTTTTGGTATTAGTTTTAAACGTAAATTGACTACATAACAATATGCATAACATTTTACTACAACCTTCATATTCTACCACAGAACCTACTCCTGACGAAGGCCATGATGTGCATTATAGTGGTGGAGGTATTAATTTTCTATTGGAAATTAATTATGCAATTATGAATACAATTTAACATCTTCAATTAGAATTTGACGTGTATCCTTTTTTTAAATATTTCAGAGCATGTTGAACATCATGCTAAAGGACTGGACCATGTTCCAAGTGTTCAACATGTTGACGTGGTGGCAGATCAAAATGTTAATGTACATGATGTGGCATTGTCGGGTAAGAAAAATGCATTTTATGTTGTACTCGTACTTAATTACAAACTTGTAACAGTTAGAAAAAGAAAAAGAGTATGCCAATTTATCGCATTCACTTGTTCTTGCAACAAAGCCCCCTTTAGTGCAGCAACCTCCTGCTCCTCTAAAGAGAAGGAGCCATTGTAATTTGACACTACACGTGCCAGAAGAGGAGGAGAATGAAGCAGATATGGATGTCCCTATGATAAACCTTGTTGGATAATGAAAGAACTTTGTTTTAAGTAATTATGTATGAATGATGCATATTAATACAGATTTTTATTTTATGTTAATGAATATTGTTATGTGTTAATGAAGTTTTGATTAGTATTGTGTATTAATAATTTTTATATCATATTAATGAATGTTATAGTTCATAAATGGATGAATTAATGAATGAAGTATGTAATTAGATGATAATGGGTACTTTAGATTGATGTTAGGGGGAGGGGGTGAGGCCAGATGAGCTTCCACCTTCACGTGGTTGGCCTTGTTAAGTAGATAATATTATAGTATTCTTGAAACCAAGTGAAGCTCATATTTGTTAAGTCTTCAAACACACATCCCAATTCTCTTTAATGAGACTGAAGTTTTTTCGCTTGTAATAGTCTCATTGCAGTCATCTTTTGGTTCCTTGAACATATAGTTCTTGCTTAGTTTAAATCCCAATTATTAGATATTTGTCCGCATTGGAGTTAGTCTGGCATAGAAACCTGCATATTTTATTATATATATTTAGTCAACTGAAAGCAATGTAGAAAGCATTCACATACTTAATGTCTAACAAAAGAAGACAAGATGCATATACTATTTAGCATGGAAATCCTTGTAGGTGAATTGTGTGTGTATGTACACACACACACATATATGTATTTATGTATATAACTTCAAACAAATGTGTAGACTCAATTAGCAAGAGACACCAACCTTAAATCCTGCAATGTAGAAGGAATTGACCTTTGAAATGCAAAGTGTTTATAATGTAGGTAGATTTTCCTTAGATCTCCTTCGAGGTCTTCATCAAATCTGCCTTGTACTAATGAATAATCCACCAAGATTTGAAATATTATTTTTCAATAAATGCTCTAAACTTGGAATATACCTTCATAAAAATTCTGCCTTAGATCTGCTCATCATATTCAAAATAAGCCTTCACATGTCTGTTCACTTAGGTCTGATTTAGGTCTTCCACAAATTTGGCTTATAATTATGCTCTTGAATCTCTTAAAATCTTCTTTGTATTCAAATGATATTTAATGAATTGATTGATACAAATTTCCTCATACTTGAATCCAAATATCATTGTCATTATCAAACATAACACAGACATAAAATCATTTTGGTTATTCGCTTGTTATACAAGTTAGTCTTATCTTTTTGGTTTTCACAAGTCATGCACTTATGCATCTTTGGGATATCCACAAGCTATTAGAGATGTTTGGATGGTTCATGTCCTCTCTTTTTTGTGTTGTTTGTAGGGTTTTTGCCATGAAGTTTAAGGACAAACATGTTGGATGTTTGTGATATACATGTCCACCTATAAGAAAAGTATCAAATGTAGAAAAAATGCAAAGAAAAGCTTGTAAGGGTTTTAGGTGTCTTTAGGCCTAGTACAGCTCGTAAGGGTTTTATGTGTCTTTAGAACGGTTAGTGAAGTTATAAAACCTTTGAAAAGGTTAGTGAAATATATTAAAGGCATATATGATTGTAAGTTGTCGAAGTTGACACTTTGTGTCAACTAGACAACAAATTTTAGTTTATAACTAACTGGTAACAGTCAGACAGTTAGACAACAGTGGTTGTTTACTATTGTTTGGTTATTTAGAAGGGATTTGTCGAGTGTTTGGGGGAGAAGTAGAGTTGGGGTGGTGAGACAAGGCATTGTGAAAAAAATATAATCAATAAAATAATCCTGTTCTCTGCAATTCAGTCTCTGTCCCATGGAACAGTGAGTTACTATGATGTAGCAAATGCATTTTGACTAATATTTAATGTGAGAACATTTTATTATTATTTTTATCTTGTCCACGCATTTTTTTAATTTTCATTGCGAGTTGAGTAAGGAATAATAGACTGGTGCATTCAAACCAGTGACTGGTTAGACACAGTCGATTGTACTTATTCTGAAGTTTCCAATGTAGATTCTCTCCTACCACCTGTAGTCACTGTTATTGGTGGGAGACAATGAGGTTGTGATAATTTATTTGTACTATATTAACCAAATGCAGGAGAGTGGGAAAACTTGGTGCAAGTGTAGTGTTGGATGGTAATTGCTGATGGAGGTTTAGCCTGGATTAGACACCAGTCTAATAGACAGTGGATCATTTCATGTTTGAAGATGTTTGGGAGGTGAATCCTTCATGTTTGTGGGGTGTCTCTATTACCAAAAATGAGATAGTAGAGCACTACTAGTGTTATGGTGGGCAAAATATGTCTTTCATTGTGATAGACTATTTCTAAGTCATCTGTGTTGTTTCTTGCTATTGTCAAGTAGTCTTTGTTTTCCTTGAGACCATGAACAAAATTATCTACCATTTTTGCTAATGATAAAATTTTGACTTGAACAATGATAAAGTTTATTAGTAATCATTATAGTGGAAAAACTTTTGACTTGTTCAAAAAATTTAGTTGAAGGTGTTGGTATTGATAGTGAACCCCAAGCTCCTATAAATCACTTGCAACCAAAATGCATGTTACATCTGTGTCTGAGAGAGAATATGATCCAAAAAGCATGCCTACTTTGGTGATTTGGCTATTATTGCAGCACTACAAAGTGTCTTATAGTGTTTCTCATTTTCTTAAATAATAGGCAATTAGTTCATGATTTCATCATATCTTATAGTGGAACAACTCCAAGAATCTTGGGTAAATTGATTGCTATAAGACTTTCTTGTATAGGACACTCAATAATGTGGGCTAAGTGGTGGGCACAAAGAGGAACAAGAAAGGATCTATACAAGTGCACGGTGCAGTAGAATTCAAAAATGAAATTATCTTAGTTTCATTCTGATTCTCCTCTATTACCCTCACATACATACATAGCTCACTTCAATTATTCAATGCTCTTAAACTTATACACATCCCTTATCAGTAGATCTGGTCATAATTCTCCTAAAATTTACAAATATTCCTAGAAATAGCAGCTACCTAAGACTCAGGAATTAGATATAAATGAGTTGAGACCAGCATTTATAATTCTTGAACAGGATTGAAAATAATTTTGATTTTGTAAGATGATTTGATATGCAGCAGCAGAATTCATCATTGTTTACTTCTGATTTATAGGACTAGTGCCTTATCCATTAGGCAAGAAATTGGCTATTGGTGGGAGATCTAATTCAAATAACTTGTATAAGAGTTAATTAATTGCAATCACCCATCTCCATTCTTATGCAATATCCCTTTTATGAACTCATAAACCCTACTGATTTACTGAAGCATTTATATAATTAGTTGAATTAAAAGCAACAATAAAACTAGCATACAACCCATCTAGACTGCATTCAGCCAAATAAACCTTATTTAAATGACTTCAAAGTAAACAAAACCATAAACTAGAGATAGAAATTGATGATCCATAGATATAGTGTAAATACCCCTTTGTATTATCCTTTTCATATGACTAATACAATAACCAATAGAAAACCAATTGAATGCCCAGAATAGATTGCCATTTCTATCATTTCAATTTTCTTATCAGAAAGTACAATGGAAGAAAACTCAAAACCTTTGCATACTATTGGACCAACTGAATATGTACTCTTCTTGAAAGAAACAAAAAATTGCACAAGTCTCGGACCATCACAATGCCTTGAAAACTCATTTATATAGCATGAGTTACAACAAGCAAAGGGCAATTGTGATCTAACAAGTGTCCAAGGAACAAAGCATCATACAAAAGACAAAAACAATCACAACAGAATGCCAAGCGTATCAAATATTCCTTCAGGTAGGCCCGTTCCAGTTTTTATTGTGAATCATCAACTTCTGATTTGTCTCTCATTATTCTGGCTCCTGAAAATATGTGGCTACCAAGCTGGCCAAAGAAGGATGATCTTGTGATACCTCCAAATCAGTTTTCTCCTGCGGGTTCTCACTACTTTCACCCTGAGCAGGCATTATTACCTTTTCCCCTTCTTCTTTTTTCAGTTCTGGTGTAGAGGTGTCAATAACCTGCACCTCGCCTTCTAGTTTCTCATCATCATCTGAACTGTCCTCCTCTAACTACTCATCCAACAAAAGATCTACCATCCATGTGTCAAATTGTATATCATCCAACCAGCTGAACTGTAGGATATCATTTTGCTTTTTTAAAATATAACTAGCCTCCTTTTCAAAACCAACAAATTCTTGCTTCAAAGAATCAAAAAATAATTGGACTTTAACCAATTCCTCTGTCGTGGTGGCCCACCAGGCATGCCCCTTTTCATTAATAACTTTATTTATCCTTGTGCAGAAAAGGTCATCCAATTCTTTACTCCACTCTTCCTTATTTTTCAATTTCTTCTTTCTATCCAAGGCACAAGGAAATAGATCAAATTTTTTATTCTTGTACTTATTCAAATAAGAAACAATTTTCAGTTGTAGACCAACTCTCCTGTTATCAAAATCTGACAGGTCATTAGCAATATCATACAATTTTTCAACATGGTCATGGGAAGACTTTATAACTAAATAACATAGAAGGGTGATTTCCTTTTCCCTTCTTCCCCATTTATTAACAATAGGCTTTAGGGTATCATCATGAGTTTTCAATTCCTCCCATATATCTATTACTTTTACCAACTAATCAAAGAATAAGGGCCAATCAATTTTGTCCACTAAATACATTAGAGCCTTTCTAAGCTTATCCTCATACTGTGTATTTAACTCTACATGTAAGACCCATAGTTTTCTCTTCTCTTCTTCAAGTTCCTCGGCTATATAATATTCAGGTCTTTGAGGTGTGTCTGGTATCTCGACAAGCAGGGTGGATTTAAAAGGTTCCACTGGAGGACGGGGGTATGTTATTCTTGGCCTTGTGGATTTTCCCATTGCCTTGTTTTCAAGTTCAATTCTCCTTTTTAGCTCCCTATTATAGGCCTTAATAAGTGTTTCATATTTATTCTGTAACTTAGACATAACCTGTTCCTCCTTCTTAGTAGTGGCCAACACAAACTTAGAAGAATCCACATTCCAATATGCTACCTGTACATGTGAAGTGTTAGCAACCCTTCTTACAAGTATATTTCCCATCAACCCAGACTCATCTGATTGTGATGGTGTGGCTCTAGATCCCTTTCTCAATGACCAACTAACCAATGCAACTTGATCTTCAATGAATGAAGTGCCTTGGAAGTCTCTTCTATTTGGGTCTTGCAACTCCAATCTACTTGAAACAGAATTGAAAATTAATGCATCTACAATATCCCAATTGGGCAATAATAAAATGTTAGATGCCTTTATCATTTTCCTCCCCTCCTCAGGGCTTATATTATGCAATTCCTTCATCATTTCTTCTTTAATTTGGTTTTGCATGGAAGTTTCATCCATTTCTGGATGCTCTGTTTTCATCTTTTTACATTTCTCCTCGAAAACGTTCATGTTTGTCCTCCATGCAAACTGTTGAAAAGCCCTTGATTTCACAAAACTATCATTAGTCAAAAATTGATGACTTGCCTGCTCTAATACAGGGTCCAACTCCCTACCTCTATAATCAGCTATTGTTAGATCCAAACTTGGGAGAGGAAGTTTTGGAGGGTTACCCTCATCTAATTCTGCTTGAGTAATAAAAATATCTCCCTGTGATCCCATTTGTTCAACTTGTTCACCAGTGAGCTACTCTTCTCCAATCCTCAAAGGGGACTGGGTGGGTGAATATTCCTCATCTTGAGTCCTTTCTTCTTTCATTACCTTTTGCCTCTTAGGACTAGGCTCTTCAGGTCTCTCCACTTGGGCTATACTGGTAGATCCTATTATTTGTTTGCCCTTGTCTATAGTAACCCTTTTATTCTGAATTATAGTATATTTCGCCCTCTTTTGTACAATTATTTTATCAATTCTCACATTTGGAGTGAAAGCCAACCTCCTCATGACCTCTCTGACCTTATCAGGATATGAATCAATAAAAAATTATTTCTTTTCATTCATGACCTCCATTATTTCAGGGAAGGTATTCATGAGCTTACTTATTTTGTCAACCTCTGTAATAGCATTATCCAAACGAGCATATTTATTATCAAAACAATGAATGAATTCTAAGACCTGAGAATAAACTCTCCATTTTTCCTTTTTAGTTTCCTGCTCCTGCAATGAGAATTCATTCCTTATAATATCCTCTGGATAATAAGAATCATGCTTGACCAGTCCCAACTTGATTCTATGCCTCAACATCTAATTGAAAAATCCCTCAGAATCACAAAAATGGGGATGAGAGACAGCCATCATATACTGCTCCAAAATTTTATGCAAAAAGATCCATCCCCCTTTTTTAGTCACAAACAAATGAGCCACTATGCAGGTAGGGAAAATTGACCTTAATTGCCTTTTCAACAAAAACATTTCTTCCATTCCCCCTAACTTCCATAAAACTTTAGCCATTCCCACCTTCAAAGGAACTTGGTAAGGCAAAACATGAGGGTTCCCCTTGAAACCATAGATTCTAAAAATAATAGAAATAGGGTAGGGGATGATATCTCCCCACTTATGTGAAACTTTCAAGTCATGGGGGTTATCCATAGGCCTGATGAGACTCATTAGTACCCTAGGGATTCTGGACTTGTCACTCAATATGAGGCATCTCAATTTAGCAGCAAAATATCTATCAAATCTGACAAAACTAGCATAACTTGCATCCCAAGTCATATCTGCACTCCACAACTGGACTGGCAGTATTTCCCCATTCTCCTCTCTGTTTAGTTCCATCTCATTACCAAAATATGTCACTCCTTTGAACAAAAACATATGCATTAATAGAGAGTAGTGACCAAAACTTTTTTCCACCTTGCCCTTCGCAATCCCAACTAAACCAATGTGAATTTCTTCAGCCAAAAAGGAAGCAAAATAAAAAATAACATCTACACCGAAGGAAGCAATCTAAACCATCATGTACATGAAACCAATGGGCATAAATTCTTGCTCATCTTCACCAAAAACTCGGCATAAGTCTTGTATATCTCTACAGTGCGGGAAGTGAAAAGACTCTTCTTAAAAGTCTCTCTAGAGGCTACAATAATTACTGGCAAAGTTCCTATTGTACCAATATGTACCCTTAGTGCACCTCCCCTAATTACATCCTTCTTTGCTTTATATTCATTCTCTAATTCTAGCAGATTGATTTGCACATGGTAGTCTAATAATGGTTCCAGGTGAAAAACCTCTCTAATTTCTTCAGGAGTAATCGAGACCAGAGGCACACCATCCTTTCTTCTTACAACCCTAATGGCTTGGTCATAATTCTTAGCAATGGCTTCAAGAAAATCATAATCCATGAAAACACTTGGGACTACTAACTTTCCCAAATCAAAATTCTAGACATTAGCATGCAGGGCAAACAACTTTCTTTTCGAAAACTACTTTTTAAACAAGATAAGGCCAGTTTGAGTAGTTGTTGCATCCCTAACCCAGTTCCCCTTGTCATATAAGCCATCACCAATTTTAAGCCTAGGGTTTAAGGAAATTAACTTTTTAACTTGTGCAGGCTGTACAGTAGATTCTGGGAGTAATTCTAATAAATCATTGTGGACATTCCTATCCATATAATTAATTTTCCCAGAGAATGGTTTCTTAGGAGGCATTTTGACAGTATTGAGAGAATTGGAATGCCACAGATGTTATAATATGAGTACTTACTTGACTTGCTGAACTTGTTCTTCTCTGAACTTCTAAAATTTCTCTCGAATGACAGAAGAATAGTTTCACGTCTTTACCAGGCTTAACATGACACAATCAATCAGGGTCTTGTGCTCAAAAAATTTGCAATCTCTGTTCACATGGGACTGGAATTAATGAAAATCTGTGTTATTCTCTGTTTCTCCCACACGCGAAGCTTTCACTTATCATAAATGCACCAAATAGAAAAATAGAGTGGCGTCGCACTTTCTTTTTTAAACTTGTGCCGTTGATCCTTGAAAAATCCTACGATCTGGGAATTACAACTAAGCTGACTCAGCTTTCTTCTTAACACATTGGCAGTCAAGCCAATAAAACACCTCCACCCCTACCTTTCCTTCAAGGCTGGCACTTCAAACCGGGCCCATGCATGACTACACACACGTGTCATCAACTCACTAACTCGTTATACATAATTATCGAGCACCTTTCCACAGCAAGCTAGCGATGATCACTAATCTTACTTTAATTGTGTGGTAGACAATTGAAACAACCTTTAAGAACATGATGGTGGGTCCATTGCTCATTAACTCGGTATACCTAATTTTTGCACATCTCTTTATAGCGAGTCAATGAGCGTCAACGATCTAGACTTGATCTTGTGGATAGAAATTTTACTTCAATAGTAGTGGGCCACACTTGCTAACTCGCTATACTTAACTTTTGAGCACTTCTTCATAGCGAGTCAACGCTGCCCTTTGATCTCGACTCGATCTCACAATCAAAAATCTTCGTACCTAGTACACGGGAAGTGGGTCCATGATATCTTTGTCCATGATATGGGCCCTACAGATTTCTACCAAGCATTGGTCGAAAGTTTGACCAATGAATGGCAAAAAATGCGCTAACAACGCCAACATTTTTCAACCACTGTATTCGTCGAAGTTTCGACCAACCTACTGGATGTTTGAATTTTTGAAAAAAAGGTTTTCAACTAGTGCCATCTAGTTTTCCACCATGCATTGGTCAAAATTTCGACCAATGCCCCACAGATTTCTACCAAGCATTGGTCGAAAGTTCAACCAATGAATGGCAAAAAATGGCTCAACAACCTGGACATTTTTCGACCAATGTATTGGTCAAAATTTTGACCATCCAGTATGTTCGTCGAATTTTCAACTGGAAAATTATCGACCAATTCGTTGGTCGAATTTAGTCGAAGATTGGTCAAAAAATGGGTCAAAATTTTGACCAATAAAGGTCAAAAAATGAGCCCAAATGTACTAGTGTTTATTTTCAATAGGTTCCTCATTGAACACTAGCCCATTATGCACAACTAAAAACTTTATCCCAACCTTACGTTTTAGTGCTACATTCAAGTCATCCCAAGGACATTATTCCATTATTGAAATTCCCCCAATTCTCATTTCTTGCTTTGTCCCTTTCAAGGTCTCTTGTGCATCATGTATCAACTTGTTTTCTTCCATTTCTAACACATCCATCCATGTCTTCTCTCTCTTTCTTTAGCATAGGAATTATAAACAATCAACCAATCATTAACCCTAATTTAAAAAAAAAATCTTCTCTCAATCAATAACTCTTATTCTTTCTTAATATCACCATTGTAGGACCCATTTACACCCACCATTGTATCTTGAGCACCTCTCACAATATTACCACCACAATTTTCACTACAATCCTCTACCCAACATGATTTTTGATGATGCATCCCTCCAAGACCCCTTATATCTACTTCCTCTTAGTGAAATAAGTTGCATATCTTCTACCCATCTCTATATTGGTTAGAGGATAGTCAACACAATCAATTAATTCTCACATCTTCTTCACCTCTTATTGATTTTCACTCACAAATCCTAGCATAGGTTTCCTAATATTCAACACTCTACCTATGTACTTCAAACTTCTCACTTTGATGCTAATTGTTGCCAAAGAAAAGCTTCCCTTATGCTTTCCAAATTCAAAAATCAACACAAAAACCATAAATAACACAAGTCAACTATAGTAGCTCTCATGTTATAAAAAATAATAACTGTAAAATACAATTGGATTATCATTATATTATAATCACATCATAAATATTTTGGCATGTTTATAGTCCCTATACAACTCGTTTATTCTACTGCAAAAAAAACTCATTGGCATTGTACTATCCATGGCCTATTTCACTTCCATAGGGATCCTACTCTTCAATTATTCATGCAATCTATAGATAGAGCTCCACTTGCTACTAATTTTTGCATAGCTTCTCACACACTTTCCCCTGTCTTCCATTAGATGCACTCATTTTCTATTATTTTATCTAAAATTATATGGATTATTCATCTTCCTTGATATGTTTTCATTATATTACAACCCAATGCAAGAAACATTCTTTGAGGGAACTCTCAAAATTTCCACATGTAATTTTTCTTTTGAGGTCTACAAGAGGATTACAATTACAACATTTGGCAAAAGTCCTTTACTATGCATTTATGGAGTGCTAAACTATTTCAAAAATCCACTATGGAATAAGATGGAAGGATTTTTGTAAAGCTTATGGAATTTGACATTGCTCTTTTCATCCCATTTTCTTAAGATTTTTTTTTTTTTTGGGTAACAACTACTTGTATATTTATGTATGCATTTACAAGTAAAAGAGCACTATATTTATGCATTGATAAGTATCTATCCCTTCTCTATGTTTCTACATCATGCAAGCATGTTTTTAAGGACAATGTTTCAAACCTCACAAGGCAATATAGATTTAAAAGTTGAAGTACTTAAGTCAAATAGTCAAGCATGGTGAAAATTAAGTTTGAACATTTGGAGGGAAGAACACAAAACAAACCAAGATCAATATATATAATATAAAATAAAAAAAGTTTTTGGTTGATGTCATTTGGCACAAAACGTGATACTCCTACAAAATGTACTAGGAACCCCCTTGCCTCTTCATCCTCTATACTCTGTCCCACTATTTTTTTTCCTACAATCTGCAAACTTCCTTATCTCTTCAATAAATTAGGTGTTCTTCCCCTAAGAGATTTAGGAAGAAAGAATATGTGCATTCAATGAAAAGAAGTTTTTGGAACTAACTGACATTTTATCTTTGAATATGACATTTAGAAAGATACTTGGGATTAGTATGAGAAAAATTGAAATTGGCCTGTTTAAACTAAATTTGTAAAAAAGGCTTCATAAAATTGTTTATTTTTGGATAATGATTCATAATTAGAGAGATAACATAGAAAGGAACATGAAGATGACGTAAAATTTGGTTCTTGATCAATGAAACACTCTAATCTCCTTTATTCATAATGAATTCTTTTTTGTTATAAAGAAAAAACAACATCTTTTTGAAGGTTGGTAGAGTTTTGGAATCACTTCAAATCTTTTCCAATCACTTCAAATTATCTCTATAGCCTTTGAGCTACAAATCCCCTTTTTTAATTATCCTACAATCAAGGTAATCCATGATGAGACATTATGTAAAATAGTTGTGTCATGTTTGTGCTTCCATATTTTCCATACTTCTTAACTAAGGCGATTGCAACTACAATATTTGACAAAAATATATATAATTAGGATTTGATGTATATCAATGCCTTATTCCATAAATTTCAGTTGAGAGACTGTGTTGGTGTTGATAAAGATTAGAAAATATGGCTTTGCTAGTTTCCTCCATCATTTTGAAATCTAACAACCATAAATCATGATAGTAGAGTTTATAAATTCTAGTCAATTTGTCACTAGAAAATGAACTCTACAAAATTTGTTCAAGGAGAGCTCATCTTGGAGAGAGAACAAGACAAAATAAATTTTTTTTTTTTAAATGAAAAAACATAAAGCAAACTAAGTGAAATTAATTGTTTTTTTTTTCAATAGTTTTCTATTTTACTGAGTACAAGAGCTATAGAATGTTTCATTGATGCTAAGATGGGGTATGTTTTCTATTATAGTAGTGTTGCCATGGTTCTTGTACCTACCAAATTGCAAAAATTTCATCTCTATTTTCAGTCAAAACAAGTTTGAATGTATCAAACTTCAAGCTTTGAAAGGGCCAATTATCAATTGTATTTTTAATGACTCTCTAATCTTGATGTATCTTTTTTGTCTCTGGCTCCATCTAACACTGCAAATTTTTGAAATCTAGTTCTCGAGTCTTGAGTTATCAAAGGTTAATGAAGCATCCCAAAACACATGTTTCTCTTAAAATATTAACCTCTCCATCGAAAAAGTTAAGATAAGTTTCCAAAATATGTGTTTTCAAATAAATCATTAACCATTAACCTCTAAAAGGGTTAATGTTTGAGAGCCCAAAGTTGGGTTTCATTTCAAAATCTTAATCTCTCCATCTAAAAGGTCAAGATAAGTTTCAAAAATGTATATTTTCTTCCTAAACGTTAACCATTAACCATTAACCTCTCATCCAAAGGTTAAGGTTAGGATCTCAAAACACATATTTAGTATACAATTATTAACTCCTTTTGCAAATCATAAAAATGAGAATCAAGGAGATTATCATCTCAAAGGCAAGTGTAGGCAAGTGTTGAGATGGGAGCATGAGATGAGTGGTGATTATGCCATGAACATGGCATATAAACTATTTGACAAAATATTTTTATCATCTACCTGAGGCTCATTGGTTTTCTTTGAAACTTGTGGCATCAAAGATCAGAATATATCATTTCCTTCAAAGTAGATTAAGAGGGAGTTCCTACTATCTTCTCCTATCTCAGCTCATTGTATGTAAGGTCTCCATCACATTGCAAAAAAAATGAATGAGTGTTGCATGGAATAGGAGAAGAAACCCAATTGTTTTCTAATCATTTGTGTTGCCAGAGAAAACTCAAGCTAGTTACCCCTCATACAAGACACTCAATGTGGATGCATCAAGAATATGTGTGTGGTCTAACATAAGG
Organism: Cupressus sempervirens; assembly: GCA_028749045.1. Taxonomy (NCBI): domain Eukaryota; kingdom Viridiplantae; phylum Streptophyta; class Pinopsida; order Cupressales; family Cupressaceae; genus Cupressus; species Cupressus sempervirens. The sequence goes on along the minus strand of CM053783.1, from coordinate 142,018,074 downwards.
TTCTTGCATGCACCATATCTCCTAAACTAGTCTAACACATGATTCAAAGTCTCTCATACTCCATGCATAGAGAAGGGATTCATTTCTAATTCATGACATTTTAAAAAAGCATAGACAAAAGCATGGAACTAGATTTGACTTGTTTGATCAAATGGAAATCAAGGATTAACAAAAATATCATAGAACAGTTTGACAAGATTTCTTGATAGAATGTCTGGGGTGTCACTTCGAAGCTAGAATGATGACTACATGAAAGAATGCATCAAGGAGATTTACCCACATGGGATATTATGATTGTCAAATTCCTGGTGAATAGTACTGATTGGTAGCATATTATTGGATATCTCAAGCATATAAACTTGGTGCTTGATGCATGATTCCACATCCTTTGCGAACTCTTATCTCTAGCTCGAGCACATGAATTGTTTGATAGAAAGCTTGTGACTTACCTCCAACTCATAGGAAAAAAATATTTGAAATGTGACCTCAAAACGCAGTGTTAGATATATGAAATAACAATATAATCTTTAGTGTGCTTGCTGGAGAAGCTTTGAATCTTGGGTAGGACATACAAATACCCCATACATGCTCCCTGATTCGCAACATAACTACATTGATGTTTGACAAATAGTTGAGCATGGAATCACTTAACAAAATGCTTCAAAGTAACAATGGAATATACAATTATGAGATGTGAGACCAAAGACATAGAGGGAACTTTAGAGAAGACCTTCAAGCAATCACATTGATTGTAATGGTTGAGAGTTGTGCACAAAATGGAGTGTTCAAGCATGTCTCAATAAAATGCAAATAGTGAGCATGGAAGCTAAATCACCACCTTGGCTATAGCCATAGACATCAAGTTCATCTTTTGATTCTATTTGTAAAGTTGTAGGAGGAGCCACCATCTAGAAGAATGGCAAATATATGGTCAAAATTTAGATGAAGAAATTCTAGTAAGTTTTGATTCTTCATCAAAGTTAAGACTACAAAAGAGTCATGCTTGAAAATAGCATTTTTTGTCACTTTTGGCCATATATTAAGGATTTGATCATTCGTGGTTAATTTTGTTAAGGTTAATTAACCTCTCCCAAAACATGTGATTGGGAGGTGGTTATTAACCATGGAGGAGTCATTCTTAACCTTCATCTCTATATAAGGAATCATTTTGGCTTTGTAAGGGGACTTTTTGGACTTTGAAATATGAGAACACTAATGTTAGAGTTTTGGTGATAAGATAATATTTGTAAAGTGTGTACAAATTTTATCTTTGTGATCGAAAATTCCTCTTAGGTTCTTGTTGCAAGAAAATAAAGAAATGTGCAATTTGAGTTCTCTTCTTTCAAAATCTAAATTGTTAAAAATATTGATTCTCTTTGTAGTAACCATTTTCATTGTATTATGCAAATGTTTATGAATCTTTTGATCAGCATTGTGCTAGTAGTAATTCTCAAGCATAGATCTTGATTTTTGTTATTAGCGGTTTAAGTTAGCCCAAGGAAGTTGTGAAGTCGTGTGGTGCATTCATCATCAATAGCTCTCTCTCTATCTTTCAAGTTTTAATTCATTTATGTTGAAAAATAAAATACACCCATCATACGAGGGAGCTGCCCCTCCCAAGTGCAAAGGAAGGTTGTAATCTAGTATTGATCGATTGCAATCTCTCCAATTATTGGCACGTTTGTCACTATTCACAGGGCGAATAGGGTTGATTTCAGTAGTAACTTCGCAGTGACAAATTTGTTTACCAACAAGTAGGTTACATGTGTTTAAGCAATGTAGTTGAAGAAAGCACAAAGAACACTAATTACAACTACCCTATTGTGAAAGAGTTTCACAATGTATTTATAGAAGAGATGTTCGAATGGTGTTGGTTATCTTTGAGACAAAATGAATCAAAAATACAAAAAATATTCAGATCTCTAAAAATACTGTGTATTTTTCCAATTTTTTTGCTATTTTCGATTACAAAACATACAGATCATGAGAACAATTGTTAAAATTCAGCAAAATTCATTGCATTTCTTATTTTTTCAATATTAATGAAAGATACATTAATGGAGAAATAGCGAAATCCTACCCAAATTGCCACCCAAGTGAGAATTTGGATTCGCTTCCGGACGGTTGGACGGCTAGGATATTGTTAGACTCGAAGATGATAGCCAAATCAGAAATAGCTACTGTATTTATTTGGTTTTTTCTATAAGATATGGAATGGACATATAGATCATTAATTTTTTTCTTCCATTTCTACGAAGCCCATCCCAAGCAATCATTAGATTTAATATTTGTCCACAGATTGCGTGCCTATAAGTTTTGTATCATATCTTGCATACAAATCTACCAAGGTGGCTGTGTTAATGCCCTTTCATATATATAGATATAGGATAATTTTAACACAAATTTTAACAACTCGCATATGAATCGTTGCTGTTTTCCTCGAATATTATGGATAGAAAGTTATCATTCCTTAAAACTCGTTTGGTATCCCAATCTACAAATTATTCATCTAATATATCGTGTCGGCACTATCTTTACAATTTAGTTTTGATGCATTCAACTTTGTACAGCTATTGCTACGAGGAGGCTGGAGGATTGAAATGATCGCTAGCATTTATTTCATTATCCAACTGTGCTACGTAGGGTATTGTTTTTATAATTATATGAAGCTAAAAAGGTTTCCTTTTTATTATATTAAATTTCTGTTGACTTCCCTGTTTTTGGGAGCTATATGGCCTACAAATGCTAGACCTGGATTCCTCATTCAAGTAAGGAGGCGTGACCATATTCCTCATAATAATAATGATGATGATGCCACCTAAAATACGTGTGAATGGAGAAGTTGCTAAATTTGTTAAGAAATTTAAAACACAGTTTTCTTAATTCCATGATTAAACAAATGGTTCGAATATTATCTATAAAAGAAAAAATGGAGCTAAATAATATCCTAAAAAACAGAATTGAACAAGTCAGACTGCAACATATACAAGTTAGTTTTACATTAGCTATAGATCACGCGGGGTGAATTTATTTAAAGATCATAACAACCAAACCGATTTAGCATACGATAAGCAATCAGATTCGTCCCAAAAGATTTGATTTAGCTAGTATTCGTTTGCAAAGATTAGTTAAAAACAAATCGTAAAATTATCCATAATTCCACAACATTAATATAGACTGCCTATATCAAAAATTAGTTTAAAGACTTGAGCTAACCAAACGATCATTACAAAAAATACGCAATTGAGAAAACGACTTTATGTATTTGACATTTGTGAAACAACGTGGAATCACAGGATTACTGCAATATCACTTATTAATGCAGGCTACATTATCAGCCATCAAAAGATAGAAACGAGTTAAATAAAAATTGAATCTTTTTAATTGCCACCAAGACCCTTTCTGATTTTGCCCACATCCTCCTCGCTAATCTGAAATGCCTTGCCAAGAATCGCCGGAGGAATTGCAGGATTTGAACGGAAAGTGACAAACGGAGTCACAGCAACTCCTGGATTTTGACTGTTAAAAGCAGCTATCAAACTCGCCGGATTTTCACCCAAATTTTGGAGGAAATGGATTGCTCCCTTGGGAATAACAATCACATCGCCCGTATTAATTTCTTGAGAGAAATATCTGTTGTTGCTGTCAACGAATCCGGCGACTAATTTCCCCTGAACAACGAAAGTGATTTCGCTGGCTCTCGCGTGTGAATGAGGCGGCACAATTCCGCTGACGGCCACATCTGCTCGGGAAATCGATATTCCGAGCGAGTTGAGTCCCGGTAAAACATCTGTTGTTGTAAACGTCGTGCCCACGCCGAAAATGTTGCTTGTGTTCGTCGCCGTGTTCAGAACCGACGTCGTGAAGTGTTTCCCGGTGACCTCGCTGGGATTCAGGCAGGGCAAGCCGTTGAAGAAATTGCCGGAAGATTTTGTATCAGCTACGCAGAAATCGAAAAGAGCTTCTGGATCTGCAGTTATAATGGGGAGCAAGAGCAGAAAAAGGAGAGGAATTGAAAGTGAAGCCATTGAAATTGAAATTTATGAGCAAGCTTTTGCAAGAAATGAATTTTGCGTTGGAGAAGTGTGGGAATGATGTGTTTAAGTAGAGAATTGTGATGAGCGATGGGACATAAATGGCGCAGCCTTCTAAGGATTTGTCTAGTTGAAATGTGCGGCAACAGTTGAATGTTGTTTTTAGAACACGTTTCGGCTAATGACTGACTTTTTCATTATGTTTTGGAATTTCCAGAAGTTTCTCGATACTTGTAATTTTCTTGGGTGCTAAGATTAAATACCACATAGCGTATTTTCAATCCGTTGCAAAACTAATGATAGAGTTATAAAAAAATTATTAATTTTCTTAATCTTATTTAAGTTTATAGTTATCGAGCCTTTAATTTTCTTTCATAAAAATGTTTCTCATATAAAAATTAAACTTTATATCTCTTGCTTTCTTTATATATTATATAATATATAATATATATAGCTAGTCTTATTTTTCAATTATATTTAAATATATTATTAGTCGAGAGGCTCCTTCATTCACATAAAGGTCCTTAAATCTGTGAAGGACCGCAAATTTGTGAAGAGCCAGAAATCTGTGAAGGAAATACTGAAATTTAGATGATTAATGATTTCTATTAACAGTTTGAAATTTGTTATCGGATGGGGTCAATTATGAAGTAGGGGCTTTGTTTATCAAATTTAGTTGTTAATCTTGAAAAATAACACATGAGACTTGACTGTGGTTGCTTTACAGGTAACAATCTTTTAAAAATTTGCATTTACAAGTTCTTGTTTTGCATCATTTCTATTTTGTTGTTCTGTGTATGATTTAATTATTTTCAATTGTTCAATGTTGTGTTTGAAAGTAGGGAATTCAAAAAGGTGAAGATTTTGATTTCAAAACGTCACACCTAGATCAACAGCCCCATCTAGGTACCTTTTTACCCATTCTTGCAACAACTACTTCGTGGTCATTGCAGCTAGCTTTATCTTTGGCATCTATAGATTTTATTAAAAAAAATTAGTAGTCAGAAGAAAATGAAAAAGTAAAATAAAAACTAGATTTCAAACTATTATTGTTATCCCTGATTTCTTACCATACAAAGTGATTGAATGATCAAAAGCTGCACATTAGAAATTAAAAAATTCATGAGCTTTTAATGTAATTTGAAATTGTGGAATTAGTCCGTAATGAAATCTATTTGAGATTGTGGAATTGGTCTGTGATGGAATCTATTTAAATAAATCATGACCAATTAGGAACCAAAGACAGCAACTTTCAACCCAATTTTTACAATATGCATATTTGACAAAGCTGAATACAATATTTATCTACTGAAGCTCCAACTTTTAAAATTTTGCATTTAAGTTGAGATCATTAACTTCTTAAAAGATTTTAAATTGTCTAGCCAGAATGTTGTGATGTTTAATCCAGGATCAAATGATGAGGAATGGGCATTCATCTCAAATGTAGGGCTTGCTTCAAACAAGCATAGGCATATCATGGAACAACTAATAAGTTGTATCAGTCAGTCATACCTACAAGATTCAAAACTAAAAAACCAAAAATTGCCAATAACAAAGTGAAAAATAATATGGATAATGGATAAAAGAAATTCAATTTGTAGTTGAATTAGTCCTGCCCACAAGATTCATCCAGGATGACCTTTGTAGTTTTCTTGAGCACTCTTCTATTAACATCTCGAACTCCAAGTTTCCCATTAGGACAAACATTGCCCTCTATTTTAGGTTTCATGGTTCATATTCATTTTGGATGCATTACTTGTGATTCATCCCTCTAAATTATTTCTACTTGAAATTGTATGACTCATCTAATGGGATTTTATCAATTCTCTATTGTCCTTTTTTAAAAACCTATTTGATATGAATTTCCTTCTCAAATTTTGTAGCACCCTATCACCATCTAATTTATAAAACATGTACTTAAGTCCAATTGATAAACTGGTCAATTTCATATGATATAAATTCCATTTATAGTGCACTGGAGTCATCCTAGAATGACTAACAAGTAGAAGAAGCCCAAGCAAGACATAAAAGGAACTACTACAGAGAAAGTACAAAACTAATTCTAAAGTTGGATCTAGATGAGTATCAGCAAAATGGTTGTGATGAAGGGTAAATTGGGAATAGGTTTACACCTTGAATTGAAAACCTAAAATCCAGTCTAGAAAGCAAATGTGTCAATTTAATCCATCTGTTGAGAAGGGAACAACTTTATCTTTGACACCTATAGATTTTTATTTTTTTTAGGAGTCCTCTAGAGGAGGAAATGGAAAAGTAAAATTAAAAACTACATTTGAAACTATTATTGTTATTCTTGATTGAAAACCTAAAAATGAAGATGATAGTATGAAGATAACAGTGTTTGCAAGCATGCATGCAATGGCTCACTATAGCATTGGCATAGGCATGTCAAAGTTCATTATAGCTACGATGGAGGGAGATAAATGTGTTATAAAGAAATCTTTATAAAAATTAGGGGTAGATATTAACAGGAAAAATAATGGATGGTTAGGATATTGTAGGTAAGAATTGTGTGAGAAATTATGAGAATGAAGGGGATTAATATGAATGAATGAAATTTATTGATCAATGTGAATGAAAATGTTTGATTAAAATTAAAATTAACAAAATAATGAATCAATTAAATACATAACAATCTTTACTTTAATAGAAAATGAAGATTGATATATATAATCATATGCTAGAAATTTAATGAATTAAAATTAAAGACAAAGCTAAAAAATTAATTAAACATAAAATGAACGAGATCTATAAATGGACTCAATAGGGTTGATCCTCCTTAGAAGAATGGAATTGAGGGATGAGTAAAATGTAAAGATTGCTTCTAATGTAGGAAATACATGACATGCCGAGAATATTTACCAATCATTTGTACCAATCAGAGGATGTTTTTCACTATTATTTAGTTGTTGGATAAGTATTTGTATCTTTATGATTTGAAGTGGTTATTTACCAACTTATACTAGCTATACATATATTATATATAGAATTGTATAAATTGTGGTATATGAGTAAAATGAGGGATATATATATATATATATATATATATATATATATATATATATATATATATATATACTACTATATACTATTATAGTAGACTTAATACTATTATATACTTATAAATATAAATCTACTGAGGGATAAACTATCTTTGTGGACTTTACTTTATAAAAATTACTATTTAAAATCTTGACATAAATAATATAATTAATATGCCTAAATGAACTTAACAATATGAGGTCTTGCTCAATATAAAGCCCAAACATCACATAAAATAAAAATCATATATCAATACTTCAAATAATTTGAATAAAATTTTAATACTAACTAATCCTAAACCAAAGAATGACATGAAAAGAATTATAGACTCTCATTTGGATAAATTATTTACCATGACCTGAAATCAAACCTTAAAAATTAGTTAAGAAAAATAACTTAGGCATGCTATTTTCATCATTACATGAAGTTAATAACAAAATGATGGAATCATGTCATTGCTAGCCATGCGAAAAGCATGGGTGATTCCTGAAAAATACTTTGTATTAGTGTTCCCTTCCCTGTCATGCCTACTTTTATGCTCTTGTTCCATCAACTTAAAAAATGCCTTGTACAATTATACTAGACCATCACATGGAATTTTTAGGATGAAAGTAAATTGACCTACTAAATAAATCTTCAAAAAAAAGTAGAAATGTATAGGCATAGTAAGGTTCCAATGATAGAAATTAATTAAGTTTTCAAAATTATTATTCTATATATTTTTATTTAAATGTGAGGAGTATTTAATTCTATTTATGTTGTGAGAAGTTAATTGGAAATAAATTTATTATTATATTTTTACTAATTTTTGCAAAAAGAGGGGTAAAAATTTATTAAGACAGAAAGGAATACAACAAGGAGAGCTCAACAAGGAGCTCGATCTTGAGCAACAAGATCATCAAATTCTTGCACCATCTCAAAGGACAGTTGCCTCCTATCCCTAATATTCCAACCCAGATCATGACTAGAAGCCCATTTGGCTAAACAATCAGCAGTTCTATTCCATTCACGAGGAATATACGTGAACCTAATGAACTGAAAAGAGGAAGAGAAGAAAAGAATCTGCTTAACAACAGTGGCCAGCTACCAACTAACATCCTCAAGCTCTTGCGAAGAAAGCATGTTCACCACCACCTGGAAATTAGACTCACAGATAATCTTACTCCATCCCTGCAAGCAACACTGTTCCACAGCATATAAAATAGCCTAAGCTTCCATGAGATTGTTAGTATAATCACCCTTATGAACTAAGAAGAAAAATTTAACATCCCGAGAACTACAACGAGCCACTCTGCCAATACCAGCCGAACCAGGATTCCCACGGGAAGAACCATCAGTGTTAATTTTCAGAACTCCACAGGGAGGAGGAGCCCAGTGCCCATCTCGGTTAACCTGACCCTTCCTTTGATGGTGAAGCTGCCTAGACATAGAAGGAAACCTATGAGCTGCAGCCCCATCCTACAAATGAAAATTGAGGCGATTACAGATAGCAAGATCAACCGGATCCATACCCCCATCAAGCTCACACTTCACAAGAATAGTTTCCTGAAGAGAATGTGATATTTTCCACCAAAGATGCAAAACACCAAGCCGAACATCTTGGAATATGCAACGATTCCTCTCCAACCAAATATGCCAAAGCATGAAAGATGGGCCAGCAATCCAAGCAACATGGAGAGAAGAAGACTTGGAGGGCGCACTACCCAAGCGGGCCCAGAACTCAGGCAAAGAGGAAGCATGCCGACAAGAGCAACCCCAAGCGCTCCACCAAAGGTGCCATATATGAGTAGAATAGGAGCAATGGAAGAACAGATGGGAGACAGACTCCTCTCCATTACCACACAAAACACAATAAGAGGGGCCTTGAAATCCACGTTTACAAAGATTATCCCAGGTAAGACAACGGTTGTGAGCCACTAGCCACATGAAAAAATTGCACTTGGACCAAGAAACTTTATCCCAAACTTGCTTCCACCAAGGGACCTCAGCATCCCCAAATAATTGTCTAGTTATCTCCTGATACCCAGCAGAGACATGATATTTACCAGACAAGGTACCGCCCCAAGCCAAAACATCTAGACCAAGCAAAGAAGAACACTCTCTAGAGGCCATAATTTGAGAAAGCTCCTGACGATCCATGTTTGTACCTCCAGGAGGCCAATCAGAAGAATGCTTCCATCTGTAACCAACAACAGGTCCCAATTGATAAGGAGTCTTGTAATGAGCCACTTTATCCCATCCAGCAGCAAGAAAAGAGTCACAAAGAGGCTGAAGATGAGGGTATATGGATAAAATGGAAGGGAATCCATCCCAAGCATCAGACCAAAACAAAGCCTGAGAACCTCCTTTACATATCTAGAACAGACCCCTCTTCACCAACATCACACCTGTCTTCAAAGTATGCCAAACCATTGAGCCATGACCTTCAAGAGGAAGTGTAGAAACAGAGCAAGGATCAGCACCATGAAAATATTTATGAGTGATAATACAAGCCCAAAGTTGATGTTGTCTAGAGCACCATCTCCAATAAAGTTTAGTAGCCAAAGCTTGACTACTCAATAGAGAAGATCAAAGACCAAGACCACCCTCCTTTTTAGGCCTACAAACAGTTGCCCAATTAACCAAGCTCCATTTAGTACTACGCAAATTACCACTCCAAAGGAATTTTTGAGAAAGAGCATCAAACTCCTTGAGAAAGTAAATAGGTGCAGCATGAACCATGCTTCTATAAGTAGGAAGAGCTTGGATAACAACTTGAAGAAGAGTAACCCAGGCAGCAGTAGAAAACCATCTATGAGTCCAATGATTTACCTTATCCTGAAGCTTGGTATATTTTTACTAATTTTGAATTTGATTGTATATTTAATTTTCATGTGATACATTCAATTTGATATTTTTTTGTCACATTTATATTATTTTATATTTTATAACTCTTGATTTATAAAATAATTCATTTTCTTAAAAAGAGAATTCTATAAGAAACATTTGTTTTCATGATTTATAAGAGTAATAATGAATTTTTAATTTAATTTAATTTAATTTAAAAATGAGTTTTTAATTTAAATTAATTTAATCTTTATTTTTAACATCATCTCATCTCACTTAAATGAAATCTAAAATTATTTGCAAATTTTCTATATATTAAAGAGATTGATTTTTTAAATCATATTAATCTTACATTATAATTTTTTACATAATACTTCAACTTAATGCTATTATATACTATTATTACTTCTAAATATAAAAGTAAAGAAACATGATCCTAAGGATTTAGAGGGCCAATTCTACTATAAAAGGTTGAAGAGGTGGCATGGATACCATTTGATAAAGGATGAACAAAAAACTATTTTAGTGGGCCCTAATTATTAGAGAAATAGTTTTGATAGAAGAGACAAGTGGGGTTTTTGACATGATTCACTTATGTTTACTATATTATTAGTCAAGAATTAAAGTCATTCTAATCCTAAGTTCATTGACATACAAGATTCTAATTTTTTTAAGACTCCAATGGAGCACAATCTAAAGATTGCTTCTAATGTAGGAAATACATGAGTCATTAAAAATATTACTTGGAAATAAAAGAAACAAATAGTTCTTATTGATGCATTCATTCATTAATATTCATGCCACAAATATTTTTTACTTTTACAATAATAATTGGTTAAAACTTATATTATAATGTAATTCATGACAAAGTTAAAAGTTTTAATGTAATAAAATTAATTTTTTATATTTTATATTTTAGTTTGATTTGTCATTTTAGTAATTTTTTGTTTTGTAAATCCAATATTTTCTCTTTTCTCTAAGGAAAGGTAATATCATCAGTAATGAAGTTCAGATTTAACAAAAGAAATTGCCAGTCCTTATTTTCTTCTAAGTTTGAGGAGCTATGGGATATAGACTTAGATCATGTTGACATATTTGAACTCATTAAAAGAACAAGAAATTGGGAGCACACTTCAATTTTATCGCAAGGCTTGGTAGCCTCTAGTTTGGTTGAAGCAACAACATTCCCTAATTCTATGCAGTCAATTGATTTGGTTCCACAATATGCATGATGCTATGAAAAAAAGAAAAGAGATTTTGTGCATATGGAGAAACCATTTTTGATATTAGCGCTATGATGATACGAAAAATATTCTCCATACAAGAACATTCTAAATATGAGACCATGGATTTGCAAATAGCTAATGAGTATTATATAAAACTAAATAAAGAAACTATTTTTCTTTACTAATGAAAAATTATTTCTTCAACAAAATATCAATGTTAAGAAGATGGCAAGAGGGCAACATAAATATGAGTTTAGAGAAGAGGCAAAAGATTACATCACTCTCTTGTATAGGGTGCATGGATATAAAGAGGTGAAGAATTTTCAACCATGGATGTGTCTATTTATCATGAAAATGATAAAAAGAAAATAAATAGACTAGGCTACAATAATCAGTGATAACCTAAACAAGTAGTTAGTAGATGTTTTATCAACTAAAAAATTCTACATGACATCTTATTTGGTGTATATGTTGGCTTTGCAAGAGAAATACCCACGTCTTACAAGGATTGGACATATTAGTGGTAGAAAGCCAAGGGTATGAATGTTTTCTACAATTAGAACTCATAGAAAGTGAAAGACATTTTTGTGGGGATAATGATGCATTCTTATATTACATAGTAAGAAAAATTGAAAAGGATGCAAGGAAAAGGATATCAATAGAAGCTTGCAATGAATAATAAAGTTTGGAAATTGGTATGTTCAATTTCAGACTTTTTCATACCTAAGAGTTTCTAGTTATCGTAATATTCCATTGAAATTACCAAGGTATCCTTCAGATAGAATCTTGTTACTTAAATTGTGTAGACAGATTGTGGACGTCATACAAAATTATGGTGAAAAGGTAACCAAATTTTTTCATTTTGCAATTACAGTTGGTGATTATTCATTTACAGATAAAGATGTTGAAACAATAGGAAGAGATCTATTCCCTTTTTGTGTTTATAAATTTGGAAATGGAAGATTCAATTTTGACACAGTGCAAGGTAGGAGAATGCCCAAAGGAGATGTCCTAGCCCCCAACTAATAACCACACAAGGGAAAAATAATAAAAATGAAAGATTTGATACCAAATTACAATAATTTGTTCATAAAATATAACTGATTACATGCAATGTGTTAGGGTATAAGGCCTTCCCGGTAAGGGCCAAATACAAACAATAATTATAAAATCAGTTCTACAAGATCCCTCAAGATCCAATCCAAACCTATCCTAGCTATCCCAAATTTGTAACATAAAGCAATCTAGAAGAACCCACCAAGGCAATCTATAGACAGAGCTCCACTTTCTCCTAATCTTTGTGTAGCTTCTAATGCCCTCTCTCCTTCCTTCCATTAGATACCATAATTTTCTATGATTTTATCTAAAAGTATATGGATGATTGTTCATCTTTGAGATGTTTTCATTTTTATTACAACCCAATAAAAGAAATATTCTTTGAGGAATCTCTCAAACTCTCCACATGTTGTACTTTTTCTTTAGAATTTTGCAAGACAATTACAATTACAACATCTGGCAAAAGTCCTTTACTACGAATTTATGGAGTGCTAAATTATTTCAAAACTCCACTATGGGATAAGTTGGAAGAATTTTTACAAACCTTATGGAATTTGACATTTCTCTTTTCATCCCATTTTCTTAAGATTTCCATTATTTTTTGCATCAACTACTTGTATATTTACATGCATATTTACAAGTAAAAGACTAATTTATGCCTATATAAGTAGCTATCCCTTCTCTATGTTTCTAAATTTTGCAAGCATGTTTGTAAGGACAAGGTTTTAAACATCGCAGGGCAATATAGATTTAAAAGTCTAGGTACTTAAGTCACATAGTCAAGCATGGTGAAAATAAAGTTTGAACATTTGGTGGGAAGAACACAAGATAAACCAACATTAATATTAAAAATATTTAAACATGATACTCCTACAAAATGTATTGGGAAGCCCCTTGCCTCTTCATCCTCTATACTTTGTGCCACTATTTATTTTTGTGCAATCCCCAAACTTCCCTATCTCTTCAATAAATTACAAGTTCTTCCCAAAGAGATTTAGGAAGAAAGACTATGTGCTTTTAACCAAAAGGAGTTGTTAGAGCTAATTGACAAGTTATCTTTTAATATGATCTTTAGAAAGATACTTGTGATTGGTATGAGAAAAAATTGAAGTGGCTCTATCTAAACTAAATTTGCGAAGAAGAAAGGCTTCATAAAATTCTTTACTTTTGGATATCAATTCATAATCAGAGAGATAACACAGAGAGGAACATGAAGATGATCTAAATTTTGATTCTTGATTGATGAAGCACTTTCATCTCCTTTATACATAATGACTTATTTTTTGTTATAAAGAATAAATAACATCATTTTGAAGGTTGGCAGAGTTTGGGATTTGCTTGAAATCTTGTCGTCTTTTCCAATCAATTCAAATTATCTCTATAGCCTTCTCTATAGATCCTTTTTTTTATTATCCTACAATCAAGGTAATCCATGATGAGACATTCTTTCAAATAGTTGCGTCATGTTTGTGCTTCCATATATTCCATATATCTTAACCAAGGCAGTTACAACTACAATATTTGATAAAATTATACATTTTTAAGGATTTGATGAATATCAATGCCTTATTCAAAATATTTCACTTCATAGGCTCAATTGATGTTGATAAAGATTTCAAATTTTGGCTTTGCTTGTTGCCTCCATCATTTTGAAATCTAGCAACCATAAGTCATGACAATAGAATTAATAAATTCTAGACAATTTGTCACCTATGTGAAAAATGAACTCTACAAAAGTTGTACATGGAGAGCTCATCTGGGAGATAGGTCAAGACAAAATAAATTATAAAAAAGAAACAAAAACACATAAAGCAAACTAAGTCAAATTAATTATTTTTATCAATAATTTTCTATTTTAGTGAACACAAGAGCTATAGAATGTTTTATTGATGCTAAGATGGGGTAAGTTTCCTATTATAGCAAGTTACATGTATTTAAGCAATGTAGTTGAAGAAAGCATAAAGAAAACAGATTAAAATTACCCTATTGTGAAAGAGTTGTGAGAAATATTATAAAATCAAACTTAAACTCACAACTCTAAACCTAAAATTTTTGCTCAGCACTTAAAAACTACTCGGCACATGAAGGTGTCGAGTGCCAGTTTTACTCGGCACATGAATGTGCCGAGTGTCAGGGAACAAGTTCTGAGTGAGCTCGACACACAAAGGATAGGTGTCGAGTTAGCTCAGCACTCAAAGAAGACAATGGATGCCGAGTAAGGTCAGCTCCAACTAAAAAAAATTATAACTTATGTTGGTGTTTTATTTTGATGTTAACAGTGCTAAAACTACTAGGCGACAAAAGGCTTAGTACCTAGATATCAGTACATACACAACCTAAAGAATAGCCAATTCTCATTATCACTTGCATATGCAAAGTACTAGGGCCCAACTCCAACAAAACCTTAGACGGTTTTCTACTCTTTTGGCTCTGTAAAACCAGGGCGGGTGCACCCGGGGATGGTTCAAAGATGGAATAATTGTATGAGAATTATCCTTAGTTTCATTTTGATTCTCATCTCTAAATCCTCAAACATATATGTAAATAACTGATAAACACATCCCTTAAATAGATATGGCCAAGAAATCTTCTATAGCTCTGCAGATGTTTCCAACAACAATGGCTAAATGAAGCTAAAACAATCCATGCAGGCAAGTGTTGGCCAACTTTGAAAATCTTACAGGAAAGATAAGTGAAAATTGATTTTATGATGTATTTTGAAAAAGCTAGTTATAATATACTTCTCTTTTGGGATGAAATACTTTCGATCAGTGCCTAATCCATTGGGAATTCAGAGTCAAGTAAATTCTTAGATCTAATTTGTTGCCTTGCAACGAATTTTCATAAGCAATTCTTACCAGAATTTATCATTCAAAAATCCTTATTAACACCCAAGCAACCTCATCACATTCATCAAAGACTCTATTTAATCCATTGAATTAACAGCAATAACAAATGGATGTACAGTCTTACTAAATTGCAATCAATTGCATAAGCTTTTACTCACACAACATCAAGGTAGCTCAGTATTAAAAAGGAGACAAAGTTCAGAGAAGAACAGATATGGGGACAATTCATAATTTGTATTCATTTCCTTTGAAAATGGTATATCCTTTACAAAAGACCCAGAAAAACCTTCAGAGAAGAAGCACAGTTCTTTCTACATTCATCCATATCTCAGAAATTTTGACAGAAAAAGTATACTATAAATTTCTTTCCCAAAATGTTTGGACCAAAAACAGAACTAAGCATAATACTTAGTGAAAAATAAATTCGGACCCATCTTTAGCCTTGGGATCTCACTTAAATAATGTGAGATGCAACAAGCTTCAGGCTATAGAAGGTGACAGGTGTCCTTCTTTTGAAAAGCAAAAACAAGAATAACAGAAAGGTTGATTACAATAGCACTTCTTGGCGGGTCCCTTTCTGTTCTGCTTCTTGGTTGTTATGATCTGTTCTCACAATCATTCCTCATCTTCAGAGTACATACCCATAAGGTCTGTAAGTGATGTATCATCTTCTGTTACATGCAAACTCACTTTAACCTGGGGATTTTCTATGTCATCATTGATGACTACAAAAGTAACTATTACTCTTACATCTTCCTCGTCATCGTCTCCTGACATCTGTTCACTAAACTGATCTTTCCATCTATTAAAAGTATCATCATCTGGCCAATCAAAACTTAGGGTTTCTCTTTGTATCTTTATTAAAGAATTGGCATTTTCTTCTAAATCATCGAATTCTTTTCTTATATCAGCATAATATAATTGTATCTTTACCAGCTCTTCATTTGTCTTTGCCCAAAACCAATGGCCAGTCTCACTGATGATGTTTGTTATTCTGTTATCGAATAATTCATCCATTTCCTTTTTCCATTTGTCCTTTTCCTTTACTGTATCAACAGATTCTAAGGCACAAGGAAATAGGGTGAATTTTTTAGCAAGATATTTTGAAAAACAGAGTATCAATTTCCTCTGTAAAGAATCTCTTTTATCTTCAAAATTATCTAATTGATTCAATAAATCAAAAATCCTTTCAACCTGATGATAAGGCATTTGAACTGTAGATATACAAATAATTGTAACATCATTATTTCTCTGTCTCCACTTCTGTGCAAGAGAATCTAGTCCATTCTTTTCTTTATTTAACTCATCTATGAGGGTTACAATCCTTGTCAACTGATCATAAAAATTTGACCATTGTATTTTATCCCTCAAGTATGTCACACCCTGCCTCCATTTCTCTTCCTGCTGATTTCTAAATTCTATCTGCCACTCATGTAATTTGGTTTTTTCTGCTTCAAATTCCTCTGCAGTATAGAATTGGGGTCTTTCAGGGGTTTCAGGTATCTCAATAATAGGGGTTAATCCCACAGATGACTGTGGGGGATATGCAATTCTTAGTGTACTGGATTCTCCCACTTTTCTCTTTCCAAGTACCTTTTCTAATTGAGATACCCTGCTTTCTAACTCAATTCTCCTTTTTACCTCTTGATTATAGGCTTCCACCACTATTTCATATTTATTATGCATATCAATCATTTCCCTCTCTTCTCTTTCCGCAGTAGCGAGGGCAAATTTAGAATAATCCACATTCATGTGGGCTGCCTGTACATTTGAAGTTTCAGCAACTCTTCTTACAATGATACTCCCTGTTAATCCTGAATCATCAGGCTTTGATGAAGTAATTCTGGATCCTCTTCTCAGGGACCACATAACAAGGGCAGCTTGATCATTGCTGAATGTTGTACCCAAGAATTCCTCTTTATTTGGATCCTGGAGTCCTAAATTATTTGAAACAGAATTAAAAATTAATGCGTCAGCAATGTCCCAATTGGGAAATAATAAAACATTAGCATTTTTTACCATTTGTCTTCCCTCATCAGGGGTTATATTTTGGAACTCTTGAACCATTTGTTCCTTTATTAGATTTTGAATGGAGGTCTCATCCATTTTTGGATGTTCTGCTCTCATATTATTGCACCTTTGCTCAAAAATGTGCATGTTTACTCTCCACGCAAACTGATGGAAAGCCCTAGATCTTACAAAATTGTTATCAGACAAAAAATGCTGACTGGCTTGGTCCAAAACAGGGTCCAATTCCCTTCCTCTGAAATCTGCTGTAGTTAATTCAAAACTTGGTACAGGGGGTTCCTGAGGGTTCCCTTCATCAATCTCTGCTTGTGTAACAAAAATTTCTCCTTGTGACCCCATTTGTTCGAATTGCTCATTGGTGAGCTGTTCTTCCTCAATTCTTATTGGGGTTTGAGAGGGTGAGCCACTTTCATCAGGGGATTCTTCCTCCCTTATTATTCTCCTTCTTTTGGGGGAAGGTTCAGGGGGTCTTTCTTCTAGGACAGTGCTGGTGGATTCAACTATCTGTTTTTCTTTATGCACAATGGGCACCTGCTGTCGGACAATAGTATATCCTGTTTTCTTCCGTACCACCAATGGACCTAGTCCAATGTTGGGGGTGAAACCCAATTTTCTCATAATTTCTCTGGCTTTATCCGAAAAAGAATTAATAAAATGCTATTTTTTCTCATTCATTACTTCCATTATCTCAGAGAAAGTACTCATGAGCTTATGTATTTTATCTGCATTGTTTGCAGCATTACTAAGAGGACTGAAATCTTTGTCAAAACAATTAATGAATTCCAAAACTTTTGAATAGACTCTCCATTTTTCTTTCTTTATTTCTTGCTCATGGAGAGAATATTCATTTCTTATTATATCTTCAGGAAAATAGAATTCATGCTGAACTAGACGAAGCTTGATTCTCAATCTAAGGGCAGAGTTAAAGAAACCTTCTGTATCACAAAAACAAGAGTGAGACACTGCCATTTTATATTGATCCAAAATTTTATGGAGAAAGACCCACCCTTCTTTAGTTATCACAAACTGGTGGGCTATAGTACAAGTAGGAAAAATTGATCCTGTCCCCCTTTTGTGCAAAAAGGCCTCCTCCACTCCTCCCAACTGCCACAAAAATTTAGCTATCCCTACCTTTAAAGGTACCTGATAGGGTAACACATGGGGTGTTCCTTTGAAACCATAGACCCTGATGATCGTTGAGACTGAATATGGGATAATATCTCCCCAATTATGTGAAACTTTTAGATTATGGGTTTTGTCCATAGGCCTGACAAGGTGCATTAATGCCTTAGGGATTCTGAGATTGTCACTCAATATGAGGCACCTTAGTTTGGAGGCAAAGTGCCTATCAAATCTAACGAAGCTAGCATTTTCTGCTTCCCAGGTCATGTCTGTACTCCATAATTGGACTGGCAGTGCTTCCCCTTCTTGTTCTCTATTTAAAACCATTTCTTTACCAAAATAAGTGGCCCCTTTAAAAAGAAACATATGCATCAGTAAGGAATACTGACCCCAAACCTTTTCCACCTTGCCCTGTGCAATCCCCACCAATCCATGATGAATCTCATTTGCCAAGTAAGATGCAAAATCAAAAATTATTTCCACACCAAAAGAAGAGATTTGGGTGATCATATACATGAAGCTCACCGGAATAAAGTCTTCTTCACCCTCTCTGAAGACTCTGCACAGGGTCCTATATATCTCCACTGCCCTGGCATTAAAACATGATTTCTTGAAGGGTTCTTTAGAAGATGATGTTATGGTTGGGAGGCCTCCAATCCGGCCTATGTGGGCTTTCAGTGCACCCTGTCTAACTACATCCCTCTTGGATATATATTCTTTTTCTAAATCTATCAGATTAATGGGCACATGATACATGGTGACGGGTCCCAGACTGAAAACCTTCCTAATCTCCTCGGGACTGATGGTAACTAAAGCCTCACCATCTATTCTTCTCACTACCTTAGTGGCTTGGTCATAGTTTTTTGCTATAGCTTCAAGCAGGTCAAAATCCATAAACACGCTGGGGACAACAAGCTTCCCAAGATCAAAATTCCATATATTGGCATGATGGGCATATAACTTCCTTTCTGCAAACCATTTTTTGAATAAACTCAAACCAGTTTGAGAAGTTTGAGCATCCCGGACCCAATTACCCTTATCATACAATCCATCAGCTACCCTAAGCCTAGGGTTGAGTGAGGTTAACCTCTTAACTTGCACCGTTTCTACAGTAGATTTAGGAAGTAACTCAAGCAAATCATCATGCACATTTCTATCTAGGTAGTTTACTGCACCTGTAAATCCCTTCTTAGGAGGCATCTTGGGCTATCCTTTTTAAAACTTAAAAGCTCACAAAGATGATGGCAGTTTTACTTACTTGAATTCTGTCTCAATTCTCCTTTGTATTCCTGTAAAATTTCAGCGAACAGATAACTTGACAATTTTTTATCAACCTTGGCACGCTTTTCTTTCAGTAATAGCTTCTGCACAAGAATGGCTTCAAATCTTTTCTCGCGTGAAATGAAACTGATGCAATCTCTCTGTATTATACTCTATTTTTCCTCACGGACGAAGGTTTCTTGTCTAATTAATACAGAGAGTGGCACTACATTTTTTATTTAAAACTGCGCCGTTGATCTTCAAAGATCCTACGATCATGCGGTACAAAGAGAACAACTAGGAGTTATATTTGCCATGTCACTTATTTTACCCAATGAGAGCTTGCCACGTACATAATTCTTTCTTTTGATGGCGCTTACATTTAGACCCACTGACAACGGAGAACACGTGTCAGCATGTCGCTACTTCGTTATGCATAAAGAACAAGCACCTTGCCATGACGAGGCGACGATAACCGTTGATCGGATCAAGAAATGATCGAAAGATACGCTACAGGACTTCTTAAGAAAGAAGGTGGCGGGCCCATCTCGCTATGTCGCTGTAATTATCTTCCTTGCAACTCTTCATAGCGAGGTAGTGAGCTCTGTTGATCCACTTCAAGCTAACGTTCCAGATTTCTTGTACATTTAGTCAGATAGGTATTAATGAGAACCGGATCTCTGCATAGCTGGCACCTGTCAAAATTTATCACAGTCATCTGTCATTACACGTCATCAAAGATCTTGCCGATCTTTTGCCATTTTACGGGGCCTCGCTAACTCGCTAACGGTGAAGTAATTCAATTTTCCGATAGCGAGGTAGCGAGCTTCGGCACTTAAAAGGATTCCATGCCGGAAAATGCAAGGGTTACCCAGTAATTACTTCTGTTAATTAAAACTGATTCTGACAACGGTATTTATGACTGGTCATGCCACCTGGTGTAATTATGATACAAGCAAGATGCAATGTCATCATTTTTAGATTTTCACGTGGCCTCGCTACTTCGCTAATGGTGAAGTGCCTGAATTTTCCGATAGCGAGGTGGCGGAACATCCGGAAAAATCAACATTCTAGCTCTGATGTCAGGTATTCTAGTGGGTCCCTCTCCTTCCCTTTTTTAAGGCGAATTGCAAAGTGTACCTGCACAATAAAATATTTAATAAGCAAACCTCCGATCGCCGCACCTTCACTTCATAGTCCCACCGCTTAAAAAACTCAACACTCGCTATCTCGCTATACTTAATGAGCATGCAACTCTCAATAGTGAGGTAACGCCAGCGGTAGATCTAATCGGATCTGACGGTTGGGACAAATAAGAAGAAAGGTAACCCGGGAGAAAGGAAAAAGAATATGAAAGCATATTCGCTTCTTTTGAAATTTGAAAATTTCGCGCCCGACCATTTATGAATAGGGATGAATATAGGGCTTATATGGCGATTATTTCTTATAGATGGTTTATCCAAAACCTTATACTTCACTTAGACATATAACATCTGACTTTTCTATGGTTTAACTGAAAAATTTTTTACTGCAGAAAAAGTCAGACCAACAGTGGCTCTGTCTGGGGATGATAGACTACTTGAGTCTATGCAAGGATTCAGAATCTATGGGAGAGCAAACCACACATCCAGGAAGTGACAACTTCTTCAGAGAGCACAGAGCAACACACAAAAACAAAAACTCAGACTGTACAAGGATTTACAGAAAACAGGACGCCAGGAAAACCTAAAACTACTGTTCATGGAAGAAAACAAGTATTTTTTTTAAGAAAAATATCTCTTCAAGAACTGTCCATGAACTGGCAATTCAAGAATATTATCAAACATATCTTTGATTATGTAAGAATCTTCACCCCAAGCATTCTCAATGAGATATGGGCCTAACCAAATGGGATCAAATTTGCCATGTTTTCCTTTATCTTCAATTCTGGCGTTCCACATTAAGACTAGGTCTCCATTTTCAAATTTCTTGTTTACAGTTCTTTTATCATAGAGTGTTTTGACTTGTAACTGCAATTTTTTATTTCTCAGAGATGCTTCTCTTCTGGCTTCGGTCAATCCTACCAATTCATTCATTCTTTCTTTCATTTCATCAGTAGTATCTTCATCATACGACTGGATGTAATTGTATAATCCCATCAAATTGTTCTGGGGCATTCTAGCTTGAATTCCATACACTAAATCAAATGGAGCCACCCCAATTGCCTTCTTTACAATTATTCTGTTAGCCCATATTGCCAACTGTAACTTGGAATCCCATGCCCTTTTATTATCGTCCAAGGTTCTCTTAATGATTTTCAACAGGCTTTTATTTGTGGACTCAGCTTGTCCATTCCCTTGTGGATGATATGGGGCAGATGTTGTTCTTGTCATTCCATATTTATCACAAAATTTGATGAATTCCTCAGACCTAAAACACATAGCATTATCTGTGACAACTTTTTGTGGACATCCAAATCTGGAAATGATATTATTCAATAAGAAATTATTTACCACTTTACTCGTTGCATTTCTGGTAGGGATAGCCTCTACCCATTTGTAAAGTAGTCAGTAGCAACCAAAATCCAAGAATAGCCAGTACTGGACTTGGGAAAAATTTCTCCTATGAAGTCCAGACCCCATTGTTGAAAAGGTGCTTTAGTTTCAACTGGCTTCAGTGGAGTATTTCCTGAGAATTTCAGCTTTCCAGCAAATCTCTGACAAGGATCACATTTTTTAACCATAACTTGAGCATCTTTGAACAAAGTAGGCCACCAGAAACCAGCTCTCATTATCTTATGCGCAGTAGTCTTGGCCATGTAATGTCCTCCACATACTCCAGCATGCATTTCTTTCAAAATCTCTTTTGCCCTTTCTCTGTCAACACATTTCAACAGAACTCCTTCAAAGTTTCTCCACCATAAGTTATTTTGAACAATTACATACCTGATGGCTTGCAATTTAATATTCCTTTTTTCATTATCAGGAAGATGGGGAGGAACTTCCATATGTTGCAAGTAATTTATAACATTAATGTACCAGTCACACTGGTCCATGTCGCATAAATCAGTTCTAAAATCATCATTTACTAGGTTTATCTGATTAGCTTCCAGGTTAGTTTCGGCCATAAGTTTGGCCAAACCTTGACCTCTTACTAACTTAGTTATCTACATATCAATGTTAAATTCTTGGATTCTATTGATCCATCTACATCTCCTTCCTGACACTTCCTGCTGAGAGAAAATATCTTTAACTGCAGCACTAGGTACAAAGGCAATAATAGTAGCACCTACCAAATAACTTCTGAATGCTTTTACAGCCTTTACCAAAGCATATGCTTATTTTTCATTTATTTCATACTTCAGTTCAGCATGCTGCAGGGATTTGCTAAAAAAGGCAATAGGTTGTTCATACCCTTCTTGGTTTTTCTGTAATAAAACTGCAGCTACAGTATGGAATGATGCAAAAGAAAAAATATGCATGGGTTTTGTATAATCTGGGGTCCTCAACATTGGAGCATTTTTTATCGCAATTTTTATATCCTGGAATGCCTATGAAGGTTCACCATTCCAATCTATAACAGCTCCTTTCTTGAGCATTTTTGAAATGGGTCTACTGATTTCAGCGAAATTGGTAACAAACCTCCTCAGAAAATTAACCTGGCCAAAAAAGGACTGTATACCTTTCACGTTTTTAGGTTTAGGGACTTTATCAATAGCTATTACCCTTTCTGGGTCTATTTTTACCCCATCCTTGGACACTATGTGTCCTAATAACTTTCCTTCTGTGACCCCAAACGAGCATTTCTTTGGTTTTAGGGATACCCCATATTCTAGGGCTTTTATAAAAAAAAAATCCAAATGTTTGCAGTGATCTTCAGCCTTGTTAGAATACGCTGTAAGATCATCCTGGTACACAACCATAAATTTGTCAATATATTCATGAAATGCTACATCCATGGCTCTTTGGAAAGTAGCTCCTGCATTAATCAAGCCAAAAGGCATCCTCACATACACATACGTTCCCCAAGGGGTTGTGAAGGCTGTTTTGAACTATTCACTTTCTTTTACCAGAACTTGATTATATCCAGAAAAGCCATCCATCATTGATATCAATTCAGAGCCGGTCACTTGTTGCAACATGGCTTCCATATTAGGTAAGTCATAATTATCTTTTAGAGATGCAATGTTTAGATTTCTAAAATCCACACAAAGCCTAATATCTCCATTCTTTTTTCTTACAGGAACAAGGTTTGAAACCCAAGTGGAATGCCTAATTGGTTTGATTATTCCACCATCTCTCAGTTTTGTCAGTTCTTCCTGCATTTTTGGGGCAAGGGTAGGATTGATTGGCCTCTGTTTTTGCCTAAAAGGTTTTACATTTTCTTTCAACGGTATGACATGCTGGAAAAGGTCCTCCCTATAAGCTTTAAGGTCATCATATGACCAAGCAAAAACATGCATGTACTTTCTAAGTAGGTCAATCAATGCTTTTCTGATTTGAACTGGCAGATCTTGGCCGATGTAAAACCTTTTAGGGAATTCATCCGTTCCCAAATTCATTTCTTCTAGCTCCTGCGGTTTGGGGTCCTTTATCCCCAATTTTACTCTGTCTTGGTTATCAAAAATATTCTCCAAGACTACCAACCCCTTAGGCATCTTATTTGTTTTTAATTGCATGATTTCTTGACCAAAAATGGTTTCCTTCCCATTTATGGTTTCAATCAGTCCATTGCAGTCCATCTCCTGCCCATGGTATTTGTCTTCATTTAGCAAAAATTTTGTGATATCTTTGTCATCTTCAAACACCTGCCAATTTTCAATGTTGTCAGGTATAGAAGGTCTGTTTTGGGCCTCAATCTGGGAGATTCTTGCAAATGATATTTCTTTTGATTTGATAGCTACATTAGCCAGAAGATCAGCCATTTTATTCTGGGTCATATCTCTCCATGAGATCCCAAATGCATCAAAGAATTCTATTTGATCCCAGACCGCGTTTCTATATTGTTTTAATCTCCTATTTTTTGAGGAGTATGTTCCTTTAATCTGAGAGATGATCAATTCAGAATCCCCTATGACACACAATTTCTTAATTTTGTGGTGTGTGGCCACTTTGAGACCTAGCAGCAATGCTTCATATTCAGCAATGTTATTAGTGCAAGCAAACTTCAAGGTGAATGAATACCTGAAGGTGTTATTTTCAGGGGACACAAAGACTACACCTGCCCCTGCACCCTCTTTAGAACTAGCCCCATCAAAGAACATTGTCCACAATTTTGGTGAATTCATGCAACATTCAACCTCATTTTCAATGATATCAGGTAAGTTTTCCACTTCCTGAATAATTAATTCAGCCCTGAAAGCATTAATCCCAGTGTCTAGGAAACAGGTGGTATCTTTGTCAATTTCTTCACCTAAGATGTGGTTAACCCTTGGTTCCCTATTTACCCTGACAGCTTTGTCCCCTATATGGAAGGTGGCATAAGTAAGCTCACATTGTAGGCTTCCCCCCATGGCGGCACTCCATTTTCTGGAAAGTAGCATCTCGTAGTGTGGGGGTATATCCACTACAAGGACAGACATGGTTAATTCTACCTCAGGAAATGCAGCCAGTTTGAATGGTAAGGCATTTATAGTACCTATTACTGGAACCTCTCTAGCATCCATCCCTCGGCATCTACCTTGCTTAGTATCCACCTTCAATCCTAGGGCTTCCATTACTTTAAAAGGCATTATAGTGTTGGAAGCTCCAGAATCTATCATACAATTTTTCAAGGTTTTCCCTTTTATGATTAGACTAAGGAAAAAAGGATCAATATCTTGTATGAACGCAACTGATGAATCATCTAAGAACATCTGAGGAATCTGGGATATAATACCATTGTCCTCTATTATTAATGGGGTCTGTTGGGCTACAGCTTGATCATCAATACTATTGTTGTTTGCTATTCCACCCAACCATGACAAAGCCTTATTTTTATGCTCTTCAATTCTAAAAAGCTCAGACAAGGGTACTTTCACAGTAATTTGAGATAACATGGCAATCATATCAACAGGTTCAACCACAGTAGGTTTTACAATAGTACCTGGAATCGGAGTCTTTTGAGTAGTGGGTACACAACCAACTCACAAAATGAACAGAGGAGTCACATGCAACTGGAGACACTGAACATACTTCCTTTTGTCTCTGCAACAAGTGGATCTACTGACCACTTTCTTCTTCTTCCTTTTCTCTGCTCTGCTGAACTGAAACTCTGATCTGCTTGATCTGCTTGAACTCTACTCAATGAATAAATAAAACATTCCTTTTTTCTTGTCACAGCTTTCCCCCTCAACATCCAAATTCAAATCTCTCCTACCAAAAATAAATGCCTGCCATTCATGGATGCCTGCGGTGACCTAACAGGGTAGATGGGCGTGGGGCTTGAGGACAACCAACTGGCTCTTCAACGTTTAAGTTTTCCAACAAGAGTTTCATGGTGTATTTATGGAATATATCTTCAAATGGTGTTGGCTATCTTAGAGACAATATATAGGATAATTTTAACAACTCGCATGTGAATCGTTTCTGTTTTCCTCGAATATTATGGATAGAAAGTTGTCATTCCTTAAAACTCGTTGAGTATCCCAATCTACTAATTATTCATCTAATATATCGTGTCGGCACTATCTTTACAATTTAGTTTTGGTGCATTCAACTTTGTACAGCTATTGCTACGAGGAAGCTGGAGGATAGAAATGATCGCTAGCATTTATTTCATTATCTAACCCTGCTACGTAGGGTATTGCTTTTATAATTATATCAATCTAAAAAGATCGTTTGTTTGATACATTTTCCTTTTTATTATATTAAATTTCTGTTGACTTCCATGTTTTTGGGAGCTATATGGCCTACAAATGCTAGACCTGGATTCCTCATTCAAGTAAGGAGGCGTGACCATATTCCTCATAATAATAATAATAATGATGCCACTTAAAATACGTGTGAATGGAGAAGGCGCTAAATTTGTTAAGAAATTTAAAGCACAGTTTCTTAATTCCATGATTAAACAGATGGTTCGAATAATATTTATAAAAGAAAAAATGGTGCTAAATGATATCCTTAAAAACAGAATTGAACAAGTCAGACTGCAACATATACAAGTTAGTTTTACATTAGCTATAGATCACGCGGGTTGAATTTATTTATTTAAAGATCATAACAGCCAAACCGATTTAGCATACAATAAGCAATCAGATTCGTCCCAAAAGATTTGATTTAGCTAGTATTCGTTTGCAAAGATTAGTTGCAAACAAATCATAAAATTATCCATAATTCCACAACATTAATATAGACTGCCTATATAAAAAATTAGTTTAAAGACTTCAGCTAACCAAACGATCATTACAAAACATACGCAATTGAGAAAACAAATTTATGTATTTGACATTTGTGAAACAACGTGGAATCACAAGATTACTGCAATATCACTTATTAATGCAGGCTACATTATCAGCCATCAAAAGATAGAAACGAGTTAAATAAAAATTGAATCTTTTTAATTGCCACCAAGATCCTTTCTGATTTTGCCCGCTTCCTCCTCGCTAATCTGAAATGCCTTGCCAAGAATCGCCGGAGGAATGGCCGGATTTGAACGGAAAGTAACAAACGGAGTCACAGCAACCCCTGGATTCTAACTGTTAAATGCAGTTATCAAACTCGCCAGACTGTCACTCAAATTAAACTTAAAAATTAGACTTTACATCTCTTGCTTTCTCTGTATACTATACTAGCTTATATATACCTATATATATATATATATATATATATATATATATATATATATATATTACGCCGAGAGTAATCGTTCTCGAGACGCCTATTTTTATTTAATCCCAAGGTTATTTTATAATTGGAATTTATGAAAAAAAATAGGCGCCTCGAGAACGATTACTCTCGGCGTAATATATATATATATATAGGTATATATAAGCTAGTAGCAGTCGCGGCGCAACAGATAAATTATTTTTTAATTTTTCTTTTTTTGATTTGGTTAGTATTGATTTATTTTTTTCTTTTTAAATTTAGTTGTATAAACTTACTATAAAATTGTAGTCATATAAACTTAGTATAAAATCATTTTTCAACATTTTTTTTTAAAATTCTATATATATTGTTTATTTGCATCACTTTGATTCAATCTTATTTTAAGGATATTATTAGATAAATTGTTATATTTAAGAGTAGAGTTATGGTTATGGTTAGGGTTAGAAATAGGGTTAGGGTTATCATTAAGATTTAAATTAGGGTTAGGTTTACAATTAGAGCTAGAGTTAGGGTCAGGATTAGAGTTACAATTAGAGTTAGAGTTATGGTTAGGGCTAGGGCAAGGGCTATTTTAGGATTATGACTATTTTTAGGGTTAGAGTTAGGGTTAGGTTTAGGATTAGAGTTTTGAATCAGGGTTAAGGTTAGAGTTAGGGTTAAGGTTTTAATGAAGACTAAAGTAAAGGTTAGGGTTAGCATTAATATTTAAATTAGGGTTAGGGTTAGGATTTTAATTAGAATTAGGGTTAGGGTTACAATTAGAGCCAGAGTTAGGGTCAGGATTAGAGTTACAAATAGAGTTAGAGTTGTGGTTAGGGTTATTTTAGGATTATGACTATTGTTAGGGTTAGAGTTAGGGTTAGGTTTAGAATTAGAGTTTTGAATTAGGGTTAAGGTTAGAGTTAGGGTTAGGATTTTTGTCAAGATTAAAGTAAGCGTTAAGGTTAAGGTTAGAGTTAGAGTTTTGAGTCAGGGTTAAGGTTAGAGTTAGGGTTTTAGTGAAGATTAAACAAAGGGATACGATTAGGATTAGAGTCTAATTATGGTAGAGTTAGATTTATAGTTAGAATTAGAGTTAGGGGTATGATTGGGTTAAGGATTAGGGTCAGTGTTAGTGTTAGGGTTGGAATTAGAGTTAGGGTCAGGGTTGGAGATAGGTGTATAGAAAGGGTTAGGGTTAGAGTTAGCTTTAGGGTTAAAATAATTTTTAGGGGTAGAGTTAAAGTCCAATTATGGTAGAGTTAGATTTAGGACCACAATTAGAGGTAGAGGTAGGCTTGTGGTTAGGGTTAGAGTTAGGGTTGGAGTTACAAAGACATTTAATATTATGATTAGGGTTAAAATAATTGCTAGGGTTAGAGTTAAAGTCCAATTATGGTAGAGTTAGATTTAGGGCTACAATTAGAGGTAGGGGGAGGGTTACAGTCAGGGTTAGGGTTAGGGTTAGAGTTTCAAAAAGATTAAATATTATGATTAGGGTTAATGTTAGAGTTAGGGTTAACGTTAGAGTTTTGAGTCAACTTTAAGGATAGAGTTAGGGTTAGGGCTAGGGCTAATATTAAAGTACAATTATGGTAGAGTTAGATTCGCGGTTAGAGTTTGGGGTACGGTAGGGTTTCGGTTATGGTTATGATTATGGTTGGAGTTAGAGAAAGGGGTAGAGAAAGGATTAGATTTAGGGTTATGGTTAGTGTTAGTTTTACATATTGAGTTAGGGATATGTATAGAGTTACATCAGGGTTAAGGTTAAGATACGAGTTTGAGTCAAGGTTAAGTTTAGAATTAAGGTTAGGGTTAGGGTTAGGGTTAGGGTTAGGGTTAGGGTTAGGGTTAGGGTTTCAGTCAGCATTAAAGTTAGGGTTAGGGTTAGGGTTATATTATAATTATGGTAGAGTTATATTTAGAGTTAGAGTTAGGGGTAGGGGTAGGGTTAGTGTTAGTGTTAGGATTAGAGTTAGGGTTAAGGTTAGGGTTAGGATTGGGGTTGGGGTTAGGGTTAGGGTTAGAGATAGGGTCAAGGTTAAGTTTAGCATTACAATTAGGGTTAGAGATAAGGGTACATAAAAGGTTAGGGTAGGGGTTAGGGTTAGGATTAGGTTTATGGTTAGAATCTGAGTTAGGGTTATAGTTTGAGTTAGGGGTAGACAAAGCATTAGAATTATGGTTAGGATTAGAGTTAGGGGAGAAGTAGGACCATGGTCAAAGTTACGGTTATTGTTATGTTTAGAATTACATTTAGGAGGGTAGCTCGTTCTCCTTACACATGCCTATTAGCATAATAGAACAATATAAGGATTAAAATGTTCCTTATGTAGTTTTATAACTTTATTAGTTACATTTATAAATATACAATTAATTAATGTTAATTATGCTTAGCATGAATAGTGTACAATGAAGGAGTACTAAACATTATTGAGGTAATGATTACACTTAAAATGAGTATAAAATGAATATTATGCTTTAGAGTGGGTTAATAGTTAGAAATAACACATCAATTTTATACATAATTTAATGATCAACATATTAATGATATATCTCAGGTAAAATCTTTAATAATACAAAAACAAAGGTCAACAAAAAGCATTTCAAATATTTGGAAGTATAGTTGAGAAGAATTTGAGATAAAAAGTTAAATCGTTTATTTATTATTTCGATACATAGATGGAAGGAGAATAATATCTCCTAGTACAATTATCTGGATAAAGTAATAAGTGAAGATTTGAAAAATGTGAAATCATCATATGGACCATGTGTATAGCTCTCCATAATGATGTAAGTACATCACATATTCTTCAGATATTAAAATTGTATTACGACCTTTGTTTGTAATATGATCATCATAGACCTCTTTCATCATGGATGGAAACACATCTACTTTTTTAGATGTGTTGCGTACATATTTGGCAACATCTTCCATCTCCATTATCTCTATCTCTTATACATGATCAATAGATAAAGCTGCATTCTAAAGTGCTTCTACCATAGTTGTACAACACTGTTTAATTATGCGTGCACGCTTCTGAAACTCTGTCTCAAAAAAATGATTTGACTGTACAGAAGAAGTTGGGCTAGTGTCGACAATGCTTGATTGTGCATTAGAGGCTTCCATGCCTGAAAAAATGATGGAAAACAATTTAGATAGCATCATCACGAATAAGAAAAGAAGAACAAATGTATACTTAATGAGAGGTGTATAAATTTTAAATGAATAATGGTTTTGAAAAAATAGAACAGGTTACTTAGTACAATCAAGTATGGAGAAAATGAATATAAAAACCAAATTGTACTAAAATTTGTAATGAAACTTTGAGTATTGAAACATGGTAATATTATGACCATTCATGGATACTGAAGAATAGACAAACATAGATTTGAAATATCGAGTAGCAATGTATTGGTTGAAAGTCATGAAGCAAAAACATTATGATTTATTTCAATTGGACAATGTCTTTATCATTAGAATTAATATTATAACCTTAATTTAAGGACCCAAGTGATGATCATAGTTAAATTTACAAATTAGAGAATTAGTAAAATGAAATATCAGGCTAATGGAACTTGCAACCATTAAAATGTACAAATAATAAGGTTTTCATGTCAGATTGAGCATATCCAATTATAGTTTTCATTAACTGTGGAATATGGAGTATCAATGTGCATAATAAGAATAACAGCATAATAGTTGATGATGATGATCACATAATGTAGCACTTCAACATGTTGTACTTCAGATGTTTGTACATCTCGAAGGACCCTCTCAGAAGTACGTTGACGATTGTTTCTTTGTACATTTATGTGCTCTCTTTCATCATTCTCTAGTTGTGCAACTGACACTTCAGACCTTCTTCTACCATAACTTTGCTCGTTTCTTTGATTTAATGTTATTCTTTGTTGTTCTCTTTCATTTTCTGTTTGTTGTTGTTGTTGTTGTTGTTGACGTCTACGGTATTCTCTGCGATATTCTCTTTGATATTGCCTTTGGTATTCTCTTCTTGACTCCTCTGATTCAAAATTTAACCTAGGTCTCACCATAGCTAGTATAAAAATAATATCAGTGATTTACATTCTAATGTGTCAGTATAAAGATTAATGCCTAAAATTTAATATTTGTTCTTTTAAAATTGCATATAAAAAAGAAACATAAATTAAAATAAATATATGGTTATGCAACAAAATTAAAAGTATAAGTCTCGTTTTTCTTATTTAAAAATAAATAAATTGGTATTTTAATAAAATATTTGAAAAATGGCGGCATTGCCATCCACTTTTCAAATGTTAATATGTAAAGATTAATTTTAATCTAAACGTAAATTACAAAACTGTTATAATTGAAATAGTAATCTAATTTAGAATGATACTATAAATCAATATACTACTCTTAATGAAAACATTAGAAATATGTTGAGATATAGTTAACAGTATAATAAATTGCTTACTATTATAATATTTTAAAAATGGTGGCATTGGGATCCATTCTTTAAAGATTGATGCCTAAAAGTTAATATTTATTATTTAAAAATTGCATGAAAAAAATAAGCATAAATTAAAATAAAATATATGGCTACTCTAATTTTCAAGTAACAAAATTAAAATTATAAAATTAAGTTTTTATATTTAAAATTAAATAAACTGGCATTTTAATAAAATATTTGAAAAATGGCGGCATTGCCATCCACTTTTCAAATATTAATATGTTATGATTAATTATAATCTAAATGTAAAGTACAAAACTATTTTAAGCAAAATAGTAATCTAATTCAGAATATTAATATACTAATCTTTAAAAAAAACTATTATAAATCAAACTACTTTTGCAAATGAAAATAGTAATCATTAAATTTATAATCACCTTTTTTAAAAATAAAATATATTGATATGGCGGCATTGCCATCCATATGAAATATTATGGAAAATAAATACAAGATTAATCTAAAAAATACATTGAAAAATATGAAAAACAATAATGCATGAAACATGCAAATGTAATTTTGTATAGAACAATGTAAAAATTAAGAAATGTCATATAACAAATAAATTACAACTAAATGTAAATAGTGTAACTACTATTCTAAATGGAGATAATAATCAAAATGCAAAATAAAACTTAATAGGAAAAAAAAATTTAACAAAAAGCTTACTTTGCTTTTTGAATCTCCTTGTTGATCTTCAAATGTAAAATGCTTTTCTAAATGATGTATCTCCCTTTCTTCTTCCCAAAAAAGTTTGCTCTACCTCTCAAGAGCAATGAAAGCTTTACTCAAACCCTGTCTTCTGCAAATATGTTCTTCTACGAATGAAGAGCAAAAATGAGAGGATATGAGTGTTTTATAATCAGAGAAAAAACTCTTCATCTCCCACGAAAAAACTATTCAATTTCCACTAAAGGAACTCTTCAAATTCCACATCTTCACTCCTCCACTCCTCTACAAAATTCAAATTAATTACTAAAAAATGCCAATAAGACAATATTACACAATGAAATTTAAAAAAAAAGTGTGTCTACATGTCGTTATCTGTTTTTTTCTAAAAAAATATATTTAAAAAAAATACATTAACCCGCCACGTTATCTGTTTCGTTGAAAAAAAAATATTAAAAAATAAAATAAAATGGGGTGACAGGCCATCAGCCCCGCCACCCCATGTGGCGTTGTTTTATGTGGCTACAAGACTGCCTGTCAGCAGCAGTTACTGCCACCTCTGACATGCATGTCAGGGGCGGCAGTAACTGTCGCTGACAGGCGGTCTTGCTGCCTTACTCCGTAGCCCACAGCTGGCATTTTCTTTTTTATTGACATTGTAACTGCCATGCTGTGGCTGTATAGAACGCCTCTCGACGTAATAACATATAATATATATAACTAGTCTTATTTTTCAATTATATTTAAATGTATTATTTAATCATTTAATGATCTTTCACAACGAACTCCTCTCCAATTGAATTTTGCTCGTAGGAGGTCTAACATCATTTTAACTAGAGCATTATAGGATGAATTATAATTGTTAAAATACTATTTTATTTGAAGTTAGTAATTTTATTTAATTTATTTCAAAATTTATCTTTCAAGTGATATAGATTCCAATTGAATTTTGGTGGTGAGAGCATCACCACCACTTTAACCATGGTATTATAGGATAATAATAATATTTTATTTTATTGTATAAATTTTGTTTATTTTATTTTAAGATAATATTTATGTTTATTTATTGTTTGTAATATTATAGTTAATTCTAATAAGTAATTTATAGAAGTTATTGTTTGCCATTGTACTACAATTTTAAAATAATAAAAATATAAATATTATTAGATACTAATTTATATTTCTTTAGGATGGCCTTATATCCTTTAGACTTCTTAATGTACTTTTTTATACATAATGTAAACTCCCAATTTAGTAAAGAGATTGTATCTATTATTGCACTAATTTAAATAAATTTAAAAGACTTTTGGTTTCTCCTCATTTATGTAGTTTATCTATAATTAAAATCTTAGATATTTTCAAAATTGCATTTCTAATTTTATTTTAATTTATTTAAAATTTATTTCTTAACATTAATTAATTAAATTTAAATATTTTTCACTAAATTCAATTTTACCTTTTCTATTTTCTATAATTCACCTTTTAATTATTATATTATAAAAAAATTAAAATATTAAATTTAATATTTGTGTAACTATATGTACATATATGTATATATATATGTGTGTGTGTGTGTGTGTGTGTACATTTATATATAGATATATATATATATAGATATATATATGTACATATATATCTATATATATAGATATATATATATATATATATGTATATATATATTTATATGTACATATATATATATACATATGTACATATATATACATATGTACATATGTATGTATGTATATATATATATATATATATATGTACATATATATACATATGTATATGTACATATATATATGTGTACATATATATATATATATATATATATATATATATATATATATATATACATACATATATATGTATGTATGTATATGTACATATGTATATATATGTATATATATACATATATTTAATTAATTAATTTTACTTTTATTATACATCTATTATACATATTAAATATATTTTGTTTTAATTAATTATTATTAAGTGCTAAGAGTGAGTAGACTTGAACCTAATACCTCTCACGTGAGAGACTTACAAGTTACTGTTGTGTCTTGCCTCAGTAAATGTTTTTTATTAAAGGGGAAAAATAAGTTTAAGGGGACCTAAAACCCCATATAGCCTTTACAAAAGATAAAACATTCAAGTCCTCTATGTTGACCCAACTAGAAACCCTTAAACAAAACTAGATAGGACAAAGACCAAAATCCAGCTGAAGCAACCAACAAAACTAGAAAAACAAACTAGAAACTAAATCCCCAGCTTATAAATACAAAAAATTTGGAGGAGAATCAACAGCCTATATTTCCTTCAAGGTTGATCTTGTATGCCACCCTATATGAGTAGTCTAACCAGAAGAATCCCCTACCCCAAGATCCAATAACAACATTTCCCACATCCTATTCAACTTTCCACACCATTACATTCAAGTACTTAATGAAAGAAGAAAAAATATTCTAGCAACTATTTAAAATCTCTTTAACAAAGGCCTCCATTTTGTTGCCCTCCTTGACAACTCTTCCACCTTTCTATTTAAATTTTCTATGTTCTTGTCATCCCCAATGTTGGAAGTGTCTTGCAATTTCCCCTAAAACTTATTCAATTTAGTACTAAGGCCTCTTTAATTCACATTGAGTGTCTTAATAAAGTTTAATTTCCACTTCTACATACAAAAGGAGTATAGAGAAATGATTTTGCTAGTTTGAAGCACCCCAAAGGGTGGATCAACCTTCATATCTTTCATGTCATCCTCCAATAGATTGGCATTCACTTCTTCTATTTCCATAGTCCTTATAAGGGTGATATAGTCATCACTTTTCTATTTCTCAATCTACTTAGGGTAATGTTGGATATCTTTCTGGTTAATACTCTTTACCTCCTTCTCTATCAAATGCCTAGGGGAAATATGAATTTCATTCTCTATAGAATTTCCATAGTCAACTAGCACAGGAGCTTGTTTATCCTCCTCTTAAACCACCACATTATCAATTTGGAAAATTTTATCTTTATTATGTATTGATGATGTAAAATTCTCCTCCTATAGGGGATTGGTAGAGGAGGAATTGGGAGAAAAATGGTTTGGGAAAAACATTTTCTCCATTGACACATACAACTCTGCACTCACACCCTCTTCCTCCATTTTCATACTATCCTCCTCTTGAGAATTAGGGGCCTCCTACTTCAAATTGTAATGCCCCGCCAAGGGATCCAAATAATTTCACTAAGTTTGCCAAACAATTTTTTTTTTTAAACATTAAAGATAAACCATTCATAACTTATACATAGTAACGGAAGCAATAGTAACATCCAACTAAAAGTAAACATAACATACATAACAGATTGCATTCTTTAAAGATCCCTTAACGTTGAACTACATCTAATCATAACTATTCATCTAACATCACATCCTTATGAAATAGCAATGATACATCCAACATTCTTAAACAATATACAAGTCCCTTTTTGTAATTACATTTTAGATTGCTCAATCATCCACCATACATGTTACAGGGTATGAAAGGCTTAAAAGAATAAAGCATCCATGTAAATAAAGTACATCATCATCCAATATTAATCCATGATGCAATTAAAGTAAATGAAACCACATATCATACATGATACATCGTCATCATAAAGATATAAACATCCATCATAAAAGATAACCATATATCACAAAACATAAATAACTAAGTGCATGGTTCCTCCCAACTATAAATAGCTTCATTAGACCATCGTGGATCCTTGCCATCCCTTCGTGTGTAACATCCCAAAGCACCGAAGAGATCATCGGCTATAAACATAGTAGGAATGTGACTCCTAAAACATATTACATCATATGCAGAAAATAATCCAACATGCAAAGTAAAGCATAAGATAACATCATCTAACATATGCAAATCATCAATGTAAGAAACATACCAGTAAATACATCCATCATAAGGTATATCATCAATTATAATGTTCCAAGAACATAATGAAGATAAATACCAACCAAGAATACTCTAGCCACGGTGTCTCGGACGGATCTCAAATGATAAGAGTGGAAAAACACTACCACCCGACCACATGGTACCTAAGTGGTCCACTCCCACCATACTGAGGAGATAATCTCAAGTCCCATACAGGCTATCCAAAACACATAGCATAAATCTCTTTAAGTCCAGGAATCCTAAAAGTATACTAACTCAAAGGTTCCATCACAAAATGACATATAATTCCTAGAGGCACACAATGACATGTAGGAAACCTACTCTGCAAGCAGGAAAGTGTCATCACATTTATCATGTACAAGTTACCCTATAGTTAGGTAAACTCCACGAGTTCATATTGATCTCATTGGGCCACTAGTATCCTCTCATACTGACGAGGCATACTACGGAATGCAAGGTCACAACCATGCGTTCTCTCTACTCCCATCCTAGTCTGTACAAGCACTCAAGGCATGGGCGAGAACATCAAAACAATTATCTTTTTATGTTCATTTAATCCCCATTTAGTGTGCAAATTTTATCACTTATTAACCAAACTTATAATGAGTTACCTCGACAGCCACTCAGGGCCTCGACCCCCATTGCAAGCCACTTCTCGACACTATAAGTAGATTACCTACCCTAAGCTCATGGAATCATAAATCACCCCAGTCCTATACAAGTGACTAGAAAGATAATCCATAAAAAGAATCATCAAATATCCATGATAAAAGCATCAAATATCCACAATAAGAATCATCAAATCTCCATGATAAGAGTCATCAAATCTCCATGAGCATCTAAAAAGCATCCATAGAAAATCATGACTACAACAATTCTCTATTGGCAACTGAAGGCATCACTGATAATCATAAGTATCCATTGGTTCTCAATAACCAAAATATATCTCAAAATGAATCACAATATCCATTGGTTCTCAGCAAGCAACCAAGAATACCTCAAAATCATACTGATCGAAGACTCCAAAATGGTTGAGTCAAACATGTCACAACATGACATCATCAAGAGATAAATCAACATTTCAGTTCCATCATGGTGACTAGAAAATAAACCAAGGATAATTGATCGATGACTCAAAAATGATTAGCTCAAGTGTCTCAGATACATAAGAATCTCAACTATAACAATCAGTAAATACAAACATTTCATAGAGCATATGATCACATTACCATGGTTGGGCTTATAAAGATCGAGACCAAATAAGATCAACATGCCAACACATCTCATAACCCCCCGAGCCTCTGGTCACAACCTAGGACTGGTCAACACTAGTCAACCCAAAACCCAAAACAAGAAGCATAGAGAATACACAATGCAAACACATGTTTTGGTTTACTAAAATCACATAGTTGAATTAAGTGTAGAGCTTCAGTTTCTATTTTCAAGTATACTTCAAGTGTCTAAGTTTAATCATTTGACCTACAAGTCAACCTGTTTGTTCCCCGATAGCATTATCCTTCCATTATGTAAAATAATATTCTAAGAAAAGCTTAAGGATAAATACTAAATCATTTGACACTTAATAAAATCATTCACTTTATTTTGCTATGACCAATGTTACAAATTGAATGACTCTTCTTAGTGTTCAACTTTTAACATAAATCAAGGATCATTATTCGTTATATTATAAGAGAGCTAGTTATCAATCTTTGAATAAGAAGATTATAACTTTATTAAAATGATCAATTAACCTAGGTACACAATTCCATGACCTTTATCATTCTAATAGTTCTCAATTAAATATTACTAAATCTCACTATTAAAATATCTAAGGTCATTATTCAAGTCATTAGAATAAGACTTATCAACTTCGACATAAGAATCATATCAATTAAAAACTCTATTACATAACTTAATTATTAATTAAATCTAATTAACTCTAATTAATTGATTTAATTAATAATTACATAACCATATCAACAACCCAATGAATATCAGTTGATTAATAACTAAATATAATTTGTAAGTTATAAGTCAACTACTATTTTCAAATTTAAAGTATTTTCTAGGTAGAAGAGATTCCTAATTCCATCCATTTTTATATTTAAATGATAGGTGCAATTACTCGTAGTAATTGATTATTTTAAACTATCAAAATAATGCTTATCAATTTTTAATTAATCAATCCATTAATTAATTAAACTGATAACTCAATGATTATTATCAAGCAAGAAGACTTCCTTTAACCCTATAGTTATCCCGTTTAAATAGTATAATCTTCGTAATGTTTTGAAATCAACCTTACTAAACTCAACTAAGGGTAAATGTTTGAATCATTATAATTAATGTTCTCTCAAGAGATGATTCTGATTTAATCATCATTGAACATCTTTACATAATATATATTACCGTCTCTTAATTATTTAATATATATTAAATAATATTTAATAATTAATATTAAAAGTCAACCATTAGACTCAATTTTCTAATTATTCTAATAATATTTTGTTTGTATAAACGGTGTTTGAAAAAGACCCCTATCAATTCCAATAATCAAATAGCAATTCTAATGAACCCAATATTATCAAAACAATGATTGCATAATTCAAAACTTTGATTTATAATTTCAAAAGCCCCAAAAATAATTGATGACTTAAATATTTAACTCATTCTAGTAAAATTCTAACTATATCACTTATTTGAAATTTAATTGCCTAATAATTAATTACACTTCTTCTACTATTAACTAATCTTAATTAAATTAAATTTAATTGGATTAGTTAATAAATCATATAAAACTAATGCATAGTAATAAGATTCTATTCAAAACTGTTGCAGTGGCAGAATAGAGAGCTTATGTGACAGGAAGTCTAGTTGCGACAGGAAGATCGCATACAGAACTATAAATCCAGAATTGCATCGTGACAGGAAGTCTAGCGGTGACAGGAAAATAGCATACAAAATTTTAAATCTAGAATTGCATTGCGATAGAAAGTCTAGCGGCGACAAAAAAATAGCATACAAAATTATAAATCCAGAATTGCATTGTGACAGGAAGTCTAGTGGTGATAGGAGGATAGCATACAGAACTATAAATCTAGAATCACATCACAACAGGAAGACTAGCAGTGACAGGAAAATAGCATACAAAATTATAAATCCAGAATCGCGACAGGAAGACTAGCAACGATACGAAAATAGCATACAGAACTATAAACATTCACATATATATGTATATATATACATTTATGCAAATTAGTGTTTTCAAAGAGAACATATATTTACTTTTACACCAGAATGGCTTTCATTTCAATGAATTAAGGATGGTAATTGTTCTCTAAATTTATCCATTAATTTCTCTAATAGGTTTGACTGTAGATTTAGAAACCCTTTTCAAATCTATTTATCAATTTGATTCTAATTCGAACCCAAACCCAATTTAGATCTAATTCTTTCTCATTTGGAACTAAGGTTTTCTATTGTTTTCTTTGCAACCAAATAGATACATATCTAGATTCCAATTTCAAGATTAAGGATTCATTCGTGGAGTGTATTCAGACACATATAATAGATACAATGAAGACAGGAAGAGAGATAGTGCAAAGAGAATATGCGAATATCACGAGTGCACTTGGACACTGATGTTAATTTTCCATGCCTCAGAAGTCCATAGAAAACCCCTTCCTTCTCCATCATTCGCAATTCCTCCAAGATCCAAGCCAACTAAAAATCTTCAAGTGACTAGAAGTGCTAGAAGAAGCATATAAGCATATAGAAACATATGAGCATGTAGAAGCATATGAGCATGTAGAAACATATGAGCATGGAGAATCATATGAACATGTAGAAATGTATGAACATGTAGAAATATATGAGCATGTAGAAGCATATGAGCTTCTCAAATGCAGGTAAGCTTTGAAGCTTCCATTTTTAGCTTGTCCAAACACACTAGGAGGGCCTCTATTTAAAGGCCTCTAAGATGCATCTAGAATGTCTCTAGAAACAACTAGAAGATAAGCATTACAACTAAGCATGAGTCTACTCCAACTTTCTAGATGAGTCTTAAGGTTGTAGACACTATGTGCTCAAATAAAGTGCTAATTCCTAAGTGTAGACAACTTATGCATTCTTAGAGTGCAAACTCCTGTGTTGTCTACATGACAACTCTCAAGAATTTGCAAACTCCTATGTGAGAAAATATTAAAATAATGCACAATAATTAATATAATATTTACTTTACTCTTTTCAATTTAATTTATTTATTTATTAAATCTCATACACTAACTTTAATAACTCCACTTTTCAATCTTTATATATATATATATATATATATATATATATATATATATATATATATATATATATATATATATATATGTATATATATATATATACATACATACATGTATGTATGTATATATATATATACATATACATATATATATATATATATATATATATATATATATATATATACATATATCTATGTATATATATATACATATATCTATGTATATATATATACATATATCTATGTATATATATATACATATATGTATGTATATATATATACATATATGTATGTATATATATATACATATATGTATGTATGTATATATATACATATATCACATGAAATCTAGAATCTTTTAATAATTTTAATATATTTTCCACTTTTAAATTTCATTTTCAAAACTTAATTTCTAAAATATTTATTAGCTTTAATAATAATATTATTTAGTCATTTATTTAAAAATGAACTCCAAATATATTATTATTAAAATAAATATTGTCACATTCCAAATTTAAACTTATAACTTTTTATTTTCAAATTTAATTATTTTATTTAATTAATTTCTCGATTAATTAGATTAAATAAATATTAAAATATCATATTAATTTTCCATTAAATTAAACCATTAATTAAATCTTTTAATTAGGCTTAATTAATAGAAAATACATCAAAGACTCACAAGGTAAAATACGAAAATCCATCATAGCCAAAATACATACAAAATCAAACCAAGGGTTTATATCATGAATTACGTCATCCGACGTATTCGGAGGGTACTCAACTCAAATACTTGTCCTAATTTTCAATTAGAACAAATGTCTTAAAGGGTTGGAATTTGGACTTGAGAATTTATCTCCCCTCTCTTATCATTGAGATGATGTGATAGGGTATGCTCATCCTGGCAATTCAGGGAAGTCGATACCCGGTACCTACAACCTGCATAAAAACCATGCATGTACAAGAACAATATATACTAAACTCAACAGGCAATGGCAGGAAGTGGTGCATCATGTAGATCCTGACTAGCAGGTGACTACAACTCCCTTCCTTAACCACATCAGAAACGCCATACATAAGAGCAAACACGCACACCATACACATGCAAGTATGGGGTAAGTATCCATAAGAAAACACGTGTGATAGTAAACTATCTTACTGATCATCATTAATAACTGCAAACACTGAAAATAATCATCATGCATAAATGAAATATTGTGTCTAAGTAATCTCATCACATATCAACTGAATCCATAGCACAATATCTGATAGTTTCAAAATAATGCTACTATCTATCAACATAAAACTAGCTCTAAAAGAGTTCGGCAATGATAACAAAAAATGTGACCTAAGGGCAGGCACTACACAAATCCTCAACACTTTCCCCTTCCGATGTGGTCTTCATTTCATTACCATCTAGATTAGGATTAGCCTTCTCTACAGAGTCAAGTAAATCCATATACAGCTCCCCAAAATTTCTTTTCCCATTACTTCTTCCACTACTTGTCCCTATAGATGAGTCTTCCTTCTCACATAGATAAGGTTGAATAGGATCCCCCATATTCTTTTTAATGTAGTAAAAAAAAAGCAAAATTAAACCTTTATGCAAAATGATTTTTCTAGTTTTCTTCTAAAAGGCATTAATAATTTATGAGTGTGAGAGAACAAAAGATAAAATGGGACACAAACTTACAATATTCAAAGAAACTTTCAACAAGTTAAGATTTCATATTATGTGTAAAGGTTTATGGGTTGGTACTTTCTCATAAATAATAAAGAATGCATTCGTTCATGTGTCCAATTGTCTCTCTGAGTTATGCTTGCTAATTTATTGTATGTTAAATTAGTAGTTCATTTATGCATTTGTATAGATTATGTAATCGATACAAAGAAAAATGTTTGTCTCTCAGTATCTTGATGTGAATGCACTATGATATTTTATCTTTTCATATGCTAGGGTCTACTATTTGTTCTTTGTCATTTCAATGTATTTTGTGCTCAAAGCCCTTTGCAAATTATAATCTTTTAGGAATCCCATTTCGTGCTTGTATGCATATCTTTTAGCTTTTTGTTGTTCATCCAATTTAGTTTCATGTTCAATGATTTCATAATTTTAGGTGAAAAGTACAAAAAAATACAAATACACCCATCATGCGAGCGAGTTGCCATCTCAAATGGAGAGGAAGATTATAATTTGATAGTGATCGATTGTAATCTATCCAACGTTTACCATAATTATCATTGTTCATGAGGAAAACAAGATTAGTTTTTTAAATGATACAAAATGATAAATATGTTTGCTAATAGAATTTAGCATCTCTATTACAGAAGAAAAAATACTAGTATACATTACTAGGGTGTATTTTAATGGTGGATATTCGCCTTTTGGGGAATTCTAGTTTTTCCTGGGGTTGAAATTGGAAAATATGAAGCCATGTTGTGGTAGCCAAATCATCCATAATTATGATGATGACCAAGTATTATGGGTAATACATTGCCAATAATTTTTTTCATTTCACATCATTTCTTGTTGTATTTGCCATGAACTTGGCTAACTTGATAATTATAAATACCTCCTATTTTGCCAACTATTATTACATTTAATTCCTAATGACTCTATACATTTTTCTCACTATCATTAAGTTTTGATTTCCTATGTCCACCCATCTTGCCTACACTTATTGATTTCAAATTAGGGGAGTGGGTTCATTTCACCAAAGTTCAAAAAATGGAAAATGATTTCATTATTTCATTAATCAATTTGACATAAACTCTAATTCTAAACACTGCACACACTTACAAATTTCTTTGTCATTTTTTTTAATCCCATCACAAAATTTTTGGAGCTCTTCGAGTTTGCATTGGCATATTGATTTTGAATTTTTCAATCCTACAACACATTACACAACAATTAGAATTCTATAGCAAGTGTAAAGGACCATGGTAGGCAATAATTTCTTTGATTATGAACCATTACTTGAGCCTTGAATATTATCATTTTGATTCATGAATTAGGCATTCACAATAAAATGAAAATCTTATTGACACATGCAATGGTAGGATGTTACAATAATTATTCATTTTCTAATCATAATCTTTCAAAACTATGCAACCATGTTATGAAGTTCTAAGATTTATGTTTTGTAAAATAACTGAGTTCATAACTTCATTCTAGAGTTTAGAGCATTGTATTCTTATTGACTTTAAATTCCTAGTGAGAGGTCACACAAGGGTGACTCTCTTCAGTGTTGTGAAGGGATTGAGATGTCAGAGGAGAGTGAGTCTAAGACTAAGTCTACTTAGTCTTAAGATAGTAAATGGATTGTTAGTGGAAGGCTACATGTTGACAAGGGTAAGACTCCCCATGGTAGTGAAGGGATTGTGCGAGGAAGGCTACATGTTGATTGTTGGAATTCTTTAGAACAACTAAGAGGGTGGGGATTAGTTATCCAAGGTCCAAATACACAAATAAAACTTTTCATATCTTAGTGAGCCCATATCAATATAACATATTCATCATGCATGCATCCATTATGTTATGCAAACACCTAAACTTTGTAGATTACTGTCAAATCAACTTTGTAGAAATGTAAGCATGAAAGATAATAGATTTAATAAAACATTTGACACAATGATTTTACTTAGAAACCCAATTTGAGAAAAGCCACCAATAACATGCTACTAATTCTCAGTCTTCTAAAGTGACGCCCTATGAAAGCTCAACCATGTTAAAGGTTACAATGCACAATATTAAATGTGACTTGGTTAGAGGATTTTAATCATCCTATTAGGAGTGAACCTTGTTAGAGGAATTTAGATCATTCACTTGGAACGTCACTTAGTTAAAGGATTTACAAATGATTGTTAGGTCAACCTTAATCTAAAGAATTTACTATAGACTAGTACAATTATTATAAAGTAATAGTAAGGTTTGATCTGATAACAACTTACAACTCATTTTGCAGATTATAGATCTCTATTTGAGTCCTCTATTCTTCTTGGCTTTCACACACTTTAGCTCTAATATCTTGTCCACCCTTCAAGCA
Source organism: Cupressus sempervirens (assembly GCA_028749045.1). Lineage (NCBI taxonomy): Eukaryota > Viridiplantae > Streptophyta > Pinopsida > Cupressales > Cupressaceae > Cupressus > Cupressus sempervirens. The sequence goes on along the minus strand of CM053783.1, from coordinate 141,973,416 downwards.
TACATACCCTTATGTCTTCTTACTTTGCATGCCAATTGCAGACTCTATAGTTTGGCCACCATATGAAACAACACCCTAGACTCCTTTTCTTTTCTTGGGTTTTTGCACATGTCAACTGTTGTTTCATGCCTTGTATTCCCTTATATAGATAAATTATATATTTTTTCATTCATCCTCTATTGTCCATTTTAGGGTTAGTTAGGATTAGGTAGGATTCAATGAATCTACCTATCTTTTCATTTTATTCCCTCTAGAAACTTCTCCTTCAATCCTCTTTGAATTCATCTCAAAAATAGTTCATCTTGCATTCTGTGCCACCAGCTCATCAAGCTTATCTTCCACATGGTTCACACAATCCAAAAAATAAAACTTTTTATCTTAGGTTCATCGAATTCAAAATCTTTCTCATAATGTTGACACTTGGCATTAACTTGCTTCTGATACTTGGCACATACTATGTTGCTCGACATCCACTATCAAGTCACTCAGGATGAACTAAAGTTTACTAGAGCTTGGAATCAACTAAAATTTTATTGACTAACACTATATCACTCGACATACACTAAAATTTGACTTTGCTTGGCTTCAACTAATTTTCTACTTGACTTGCACTATCTTTGCTCGACAACTACTATCCACTCAATCAAGCTTGGCAGACCCAATTCTTCTCTCTTGATCTTCTAGACTTTTTTATTGTATCCAACCTTTACAACCTTACATAGATACTCAATGCACTATAATATCATTGTCTTAACTGATGTTTGTACCTCTTTTCCATATCATAACACAATATTTCCTCTAGGTGCTATTGTTACCTCATTTGATCAAATCCTCTTCATCAATCAAAAAAATGGTAGTACTCAAATCATCTAAAAAAATTATTATTACCAGCAAGTAGTAGGTTTGACATCAATGACAAAATAATGATTAAAATACATTCTCATACTTGTATCAATCTATTTTCAACAATCTCCCTCTTTAGCATTGATGGCAAACCAAACTTAACAAGTACAATCAATAATAATACCAAAAAGAAAATAATTCCTTGTATTGAAATCTCTCCCACTATCAATAGCTTTCATCTTCTGTATATGCTACAAAACTTTGTTCTAATAAAAAAAAATCAACTCTTCCTTATGACTCTCTTCATTAGTCATCTTGTAGTTCTCTTATATCTCCCTTGGCACTATCTCCCTCTTACTAGGTAGATATTTCTTGAAGTGTTCTTCTCCCTCTAAGTAGATATCAGTATGCCTTTTCTGTTTGGTATCCTTTCTTATATCTCTTTCCTTGACAACAATGCCAAAGATGTATTATCTTGATATGTAGATATGAACATTTTCAGTTTCTCCCTCTATCACCTAGCTTGTGACTAATTTTTACCTCTGACTCTTTGATTACTTTAGGCAGCTAGACTAAAGTAAGATCCATTGCATCAATGTGTAAGAAGGTATGTGTAGGATCATGGTCAACCAAACTATGGCCTTAAGTGGCAGTGAAAAACTAGCAGATCATAGTTATTTTAACTTGACACATAATTTTAAAGTGGTTCTGGACTTTATATCAAAAATTTGTAAGAAAATAATCTATAAGAAATTGAATCTAGTTTCTAAACTACTAGGCCTTATCTAGAGAAAAAATTATTTGATTGGTCAAAAGTTTATATTTAATGCAATACTAAAAAAATTTTAGGGCAAAAATAAAAAGTAGGTGTATGTCTGACCACCTTAATCAAAATCAAATGATAATATTTTTTAATATAATTATAGATATAAAAAGTAGACTCATGCCTAGATGTGAGACATATTTTTGAGAATTTTTATTCCAAATAAATGATTAATTATGAATTTTCTACTATAATATTTTCAGAATTAAAAAAAACTCCCATGTCTGACCACCTTAACTAGTTCAAAAAAATTCAAAATTCAAAATATTTTTTTCTTATACTAGTCGAAGCATAGAATGTGATGCATCTTTTGGATTCACAAATCTTATACAATTTGAAAGTTATAGCTTTTTTCAATTAGTATGTCAATCAACACTTTGTAGCTAACTCCATAAGAAAATAAATAATAATTACTTACTTAACTCATAATTTGATAGACATTATGTTGATGAAAACCTGAGAAAATTCTCAAGAAACCCTTTTCATTTCATCAAATTTGGATGAAACAGAAGTCATCAGCTACATCATCGAGGTCAAAAATACACAAAAACACACTAGGATATTTTTAACGTTAACCATGGAAGGTTGGCATCCAAAGAAAAACCAAGCCTAATTGGGTACCCATTCCCAAATCAGGTACCCATTCCCAAATCGGATACCCATTCTCAAATCAGATACCCATTTTTTTTTAAATTTCTTTTTTTTTTAAATTCTTTTATAATAGTATGACCCATTTTAAGGATACTTAATATGTTTTTTAAAGGCTTTAGGTCCCTTAACCATACATATAATGGTTCCAAAGGATCAAAAGGGGTAATTGGGTACCTTTTGACACTCTTTAACCCATTCAATCACAATATGTGTGTGCTTATGTTTCCTAGGAACCCTAATCACATAAATGATGTGATTTAATGACTCAAAATGGCCTTAGAATATCCTATGACCCTTTTTGACCCATTTGATAACATTAAGTGTGCTTAGGGGTCATAAGATACTCTATTACCCCTTTTGACTCATTTGTACGCACAATATATATTCCTAAGACCCCTAAGAATGTATTTTCTTATTTAATGAGTCAGAAGGGGTCATAGGGAACATTATAATCCCATTCAACCCATGCAAACACAAAATGTATATCCCTAGGGGTCCTATGACCCTTAATAACATATGTGGTCCTACCCCTTTGACCCTATATAAATGATTATTATATGCTTGTAAGAGTCATAGGACACTTAGAAACATATGTTGTCATGAAATCTGTTGAAAGGAGTCATAGGTTATCCTATGACCACTTTTGACCCATATAAATGATTATAATATATTTTTAGGGGTCCCAGGACACCTAGAGGCATATGTTATAATGAAATATTTTGAAAGAGATCATAGGCTATCTTGTGACCCCTTTGACATATATAAATTATTAGAATATGTCCCTAGGGGTCCCAAGACCCATAGAGACATGTTGTAGTGAAATGTGTTAAAAGGGGTCATACGTTATCCTATGACCCCCTTTGCCTCATATAAATGATAATAATATGTCAATAGGGGTCTTCGGACTCTTAGAGACATGTTTTAATGAAATATATCGAAAGGGTTCATAGGTTATCCTATGACCCCTTTCAATCTATATAAATTATTATAATATGTCCCTAGGGGTTATAATGAAATGTGTCAAAATGGGTGAGAGGTTATCCCATGACCCCTTTTGACCCATATAAATGATTCTAATATGTCCCTACGGGTCCTAGGACCCATAGAGACATATGTTGTAATAAAATGTGTCAAAAGGGGTCATAAGTTTTCCCATGACCCCTTTTTAACCATATAAATGATTATAATATGTTCCTAGGAGTTCTAGGACCCCTAGGGAGATATGTTGTAATGAAACATGTAAAAAGGGGTCATAAGATTATCCTTTGACTCCTTTCGACCCATATAAACAATTATAATATGTCCCTAGCAGTCCTAGGACACGTAGAGACATGTTGTAACCAAATGTGTCGAAAGGGGTCATAATTTATCCTATGACCCCTTTTGACAAATATAGACAATTCTAATATGTCCCTAGGGGTCCTAGGACCCCTACAGACATGTTGTAATGAAATGCATTGAAAGGGGTCACATGACATTCTATGGCCCATTTCAAGCCATATAAATGATTATAATATGTCCCTAGGGCTCCTACGACCCCTAGAGACACATCATGTAATGAAATGTGTCAAAATGGGTCATAAGTTATCATATGACCCCTTTCAACCCATATAAATAATTATAATATGTCCCTAGTGGTCTTGGGACCCCTAGAGACATATGTTGCAATGAAATTCATTAAAATGTGTCATAGATTATCCTATGATCCCTTTCAACCCATATAAATGATTCAAATATGTCCCTAGGGCTCATGGAACCCCTAGAGACATATATTGTCATGAGATGTGTTGAAAGGGGTCATAGGTTATCGTGTGATACCTTTTGACCCATATAAATGATTATAATATGTTCCTAGGGTCCTAGGACTCCTAAAGACATATGTTGTAATAAAATGTGTCGAAAGGGGTCATAAGTTATCTTATGATCCCTTTTGACCCATATAAACTACCATAATATGTTCGTATGGGTCCTAAGACCCCTAAAGACATGTTGTAATGAAATGTGTTGAAAGGTGTCATAGGACATCCTATGTACCATTTCAACCCATATAAATGATTATAATATGTCCCTAGGGGTCCTACGACCCTTAGAGACATGTTGTAATGAAATGTGTCGAAAGGGGTCATAAGTTATCATATGACTCCTTTCAACCTATATAAATGATTATAATATGTCACTAGGGATCTTGGGACCCCTACTGACATATGTTATAACAAAATGTGTCAAAAAAGGTTATATGTTATCCTATGACCCCTTTTGACCCATATAAATAATTCTATTATGTCTCGAAGGGTCTTGGGACCCTTAGAGACATATATTGTCATGAGATGTGTCGAAAGGGATCATAAGTTACCCTATGACCCTTTTCGACCCATTTAAATGATTATAATATGTTCCTAGGGTTCTAAGACCCCTAGAGACACATGTTGTCATGAAATATATTGAAAGGGGTCATAAGTTGACCTATGACCTCTTTTGACCCATATAAATGATTATAATATGTCCCTAGGGGTCCTAGGACCGCTAAAGAAATATCTTGTAATGAAATGTTTCGAATGGCTATGACCCCTTTCGACCCATATAAACGATTATAATATGTCCCTAGGAGTCTTAAGACCCCTAGAAACATATGTTGTAATGAAATATGTCAAAAGGGGTCATAGCTTATGTCACAACCCCTTTCAACCCATATAAATGATTATAATATGTTCCTAAGACTTTTAGGACCCCTAGGGACATATGTTGTAATGAAACATGTCGAAAGGGCTTATAAGGTCAATCTATGACTCTTTTCAACCCATATAATCGATTATAATATGTCCCTAGGGGTCCTAGCACCCCTACAGATATATATGTTGTAATGAAATGTGTTAAAATGGATCATAAGTTATCTTATGACCCTTTTGAAACATATCAACAATTATAATACATCCTTAGGGGTCCTAGGACCCCTAGAGACATATGTTTCAAATAAATGTGTCAAAAGTAGTCATAGGTCATCCAATGGCCCATTTCAATCCATATAAATGATTATAATATGTCCCTAGGGGTCCTATGACCTCTAGTGCCATATGTTGTAATGAAATGTGTCGAAAGGTCTAATAGATTATCCTATGACCCCTTTCAACCCATTTAAACGACTATAATATGTCCGTAGAGGTCTTGGGATCCCTAAAGACATATGTTGTAATCAAATGTGTCAAAAGGGGTCATAGGTTATCATATTACCCCTTTCGACCCATATAAACAATTCTAATATGTCTCGAGGGGTCCTAGAAACCCTAAAGACATATATTGTCATGAGATGTGTCAAAAGGGGTAAGTTATCCTATGACCCCTTTCAACCCATATAAATGATTATAATATGTCCCTAGGGTCCTATAGCCCCTAGAGACATATGTTATCATGAAATGTGTCCCTTTTTGACCCATATAAATGATTATAATATGTCTGTAGGGGTCCTAGCACCCCTAGAGACATATGTTGTAATGAAATGTGTCGAAAGGGGTCATAGGTTTTTCTATGACCCTTTTAGACCCATATAAATTATTATAATATGTCCCTAGAGGCCTGGGACCACTATAAACATATGTTGTAATACAATACGTCGAAAGGGGTCATAGGTTATCCCATGACCCCTTTCAACCCATATAAATGATTATAATATGTTTTTAGGAGTCTTAGGACCCTTGGGGACATATGTTGTCTTGAAACATGTCAAAAAGGGTCATAAGATAATCATATGACTCTTTTTGACCCATATAAATGATTATAATATGTCCCTAGGGGTCTTTCTAAAACCCTTAGAGACATCTGTTGTAATGAAATGTGTCAAAAGGGGTCATAGGTTATACTATGACCCCTTTCAAACCATATGAGTGATTATAATATGTGTCTAAGGGTTCTATGACCCCTAGAGACATATGTTGTAATGAAATATGTCAAAAGGGGTCATAGGTTATCCTATGACACCTTTCAATCTATATAAATGATTCTATTATGTATCTAGGGCTCTTGGGACCCCTAGAGACATATGTTGTCATGAAATGTGTCAAAAGGGGTGATAGGTTATCCTATGACCCCTTCCGACCCATATAAATAATTATAATATGTCCATAGGGGTCCTAGGACCACTAAAGACATATGTTGTAATGAAATGTGTTGAAATGGGTTATAGGTTATCCTAGGACATCTTTCAACCCATATAAATGATTCTAATATGTCCTTAGGGGTCCTAGGACCCCTAGAGACATATGTTGTCATGAGATGTGTCAAAAAGGGTCATAGGTTATCCTATGACCCCTTTCAACTCATATAAATGATTATAATATGTACCTAAGATCTTGAGACCCCTAGAGACATATGTGGTCATGAAGTCTATTTAAAGGGGTCATAAGTTATCCTATGATCCTTTTTGACCTATATAAATGATTATAATATGTCTGTGCGGGTCTGCGTACTGCTAGAGGCCTATGTCGTAATGAATGTGTCGAAAGGGGTCATAGGTTTTCCTATGACCCCTTTTGACCCATTTAAATGATTATAATATGTTCCTAGAGATCCTGTTCCCCTAAAAACATATGTTTTAATGAAATGTGTTGAAAGGGATCATAGGTTATTCTATGACCCCTTTTGACTCATATAAATGATAATAATATGTTCTTAGGAGTCTTAAGATTGTCATGAAACATGTCAAAAGGGGTCATAAGGTTATCATATGTCTCATTTTGACCCATATAAACAATTATAATATGCCTTTAGGGGTCCTAAGACCATTAGAGACATATGTTGTAATGGAATTTGTCAAAAGGGGTCATAGGTTATACTATGACCCCTTTCAAATCATAGAAATGATTATAATATGTCCCTAGAGGTCCAATGACCCCTGCAAACATATTTTGTAATGAAATATGTTGAAACCTATGACCCCTTTTAACCCATATAAGCAATTCTAATATATCCCTAAGGGAGTTAGGACCCCTAAATACATACATTGTTATGAAATGTGTTGAAAGGGGTCATAGGTTATCCTATGACCTGTTTCAACCCACATAAATGATTATAATATGTCCCTAGTGAACCTAGGACCCCTAGGTATATACGTTATAATGAAACATGTTGAAAAGGATCATAAGGTTATCCTATGACTTCTTTCGAGCCATATAATTGATTATAATATGTCCCTGGGGGTCCTACGACCCCTAGAGACATATGTTGTAATGAAATGTGTTGAAAAGGGTCATAAGTTATCCTGTGACCCCTTTCGACCCATATAAATAATTATAATATGTCCCTGGGGGTCCTAGGACCCCTAGAGACATATGTTGTAATGAAATGTGTTGAAAGGGGTCGTAAGACATCCTATGGCCCATTTCAACCCATATAGATGATTATAATATGTGCCTAGGGGTCCTACGACCCCTAGAGACATGTAATGAAATATGTCAAAGGGGTCATAAGTTATCCCATGACCCCTTTCAACCCATATAAACAATTCTAATATGCCCCTAGGGGTCCTTGGAGCCCTATAAACATATGTTGTAATGAAATGTGTCAACATGAGTCATAGATTATAATATGTCCCTAGGGGTCTTGTGACCTATAAAAATATTTGTTCTCATGAAATGTGTTGAAAGGCATTTTGACCCATATAAATGATTATAATATGTCTCTAGGGTGTCCCTAGGGATCTTGAGACCCTTAGAGACATATGTTGTAATGAAATGTGTCAAAAAGGGTCATAGCTTATCATATGACCCCTTTCTACCCATATAAACAATTGTAATATGTCCCTAGGGGTCATGGGACCCCTAGAGACATATGTTATCATGAGATGTGTCAAAAGGGGTTATAGGTTATCCTATAACCTCTTTCGACCCATATAAATAACTATAATATGTTCCTAGGTTCCTGGTACCCCTAGAGACATATGTTGTCATGAATTGTGTCGAAAGGGGTCATGGGTTACCTTGTGACCCTTTTTGACCCATATAAATGATTATAATATGTCCTTAGGAGTTAGGCGATCCCTAGAAACATATGTTGTAATGAAATGTGTCGAAAGGAGTTGCAAGTTATCCTATGACCCCTTTTGACCCATATAAATTATTATAATATGTACCTAGGGGTCTTGTGACTCCTAAAGACATATGTTGTAATGAAATGTGTTGAAATGGGTTATAGGTTATACAATGACCCCCATCAAATGATATAAATGATTGTAATATGTCCCTAGAGGTCCTATGAACCCTAGAGACATATGTTGTAATGAAATATGTCTAAAGGGGTCAAAGGTTATCTTGTATCCCCTTTCGACTCTTATAAATGATTATAATATATCCTTAGGGGTCCTAGGACTCTTAGAGACATATGTTGTAATGAAATGTGTTGAAAGGGGTTATATGTTATCCTATGACCCATTTCAACTCATATAAATGATTATAATATGTCCCTCGGGATCCTAGAACCCCTAGAGACATATGTTGTCATTTAATGGGTCAAAATAGATCATAGGTTACCTTATGACCCCTTTCAACACATTTAAACACATGATTTTCATTCTAGGGTTGAAAGGGGTCATAAGATAACCTATGACCCATTTCAATCAAATACATGACAACTTATGTTCCTAGGGATCCTAGGGCCCCTAGGGACATATATGTTGTGTTCCAATGGATAAAAAGGGGTAATAGGGTATCCTATGACCCTAGGGACATACCTCTTATATTCTTAAAGGTAGAAATTGGTCATAGGGTATTCTATGACAAATTTTGACACATTACATGAGAACTTATGTTGCTAGGGGTCCTAAGAGCCTTTTCATCATGTGTGTTGTGCTCCAATGGGTCAAATTTTGACCCATTAAATGATAACATATATTCCTAAGGGTCCTAATACCTAGGACCATACATATTTTGTTCCAATGGGTCAAAAGGGGTCATTAGATACCCAAAGACCCCTTTCAGCCCATTACATGACAACATATGTTCTTAGGGGTTCTATGACCCCTAGGAACATATGTTGTCATGTAATGGTTTGAAAGGGTCGTAGGATACTCTATGAACCCTTTTGACTCATTTGAACACAACATACATGTCTGTAAGTGTCATAGGACCCCTAGGAACATATGTTATCATGTATTAAGTTGAAGGGGGTCATAGGATACTCCATAACCCCTTTCTACCCATTAAAACACAAGTTATATATCCCTAGGCATTCTTTGACCCTTAGGAAGATATGTTGTCATATAATGGGTCAAAATGGGTCATGGGATATCCCATGACCCATTTGGACTCATTGGAACACATGTATGTCCCTAATGAGACTCGTAGGAACATATATCATCATATAGTTTATTAACTTACATTACTAATATATATAATATATAATAATAATATATATGATATATAATTAGGGCATCCCATGGCCCATTTAGACTCATTAGATCACATGTATGTCCCTAGGGGACCCCTAGGAACATACATCATCATATATTTTATTAACTTAGGTTAGTAATATATATATATATAATATAATATAATATAATATAATAATAATATATATGACAAATAATTATATAATAAATAATAATTTTATATATTAAAAGTAATAACCATATATAAATAATTATATAATAAATAATTATTATTATTTAATATTATATAATAAATTTTAGTAACTTAAAAATTGGTCCTTCTTTTGAGTTTTGTAAATAAAAATCAATATTTATCTTACAAATAGGTTGCCACTCCCTTTACATTTGAATTTGGCCCCATAATTTGGGAACATAAATTGAATACCCGTTCTCAAATCAGATATTTATTTATTAAAAGTAATAACTATATATAAATAATTATATAATAAATAATTATTATTATTTAATACTATATAATAAATTTTAGTAACTATATATAATAATTGGTCTCCACTCCCTTTACATTTGAATTTGGCACCATAATTTGGGAGCATAAATTGGATACCTATTCTTAAATCGGATATCCGTTCTTAAATCAAATACCCGATCTCAAATCAGATACTCATTCTCAAATTGGATACCCGACTAGGCAAGGTATTACATTTTTGGTTTGGTACCAAGATAGGTGGGAAAAAAGTCAAAGCGTATTTTGAAACGCTTTTAGGCATTTTAAAACTACATGTTTTTCAGATTGCCACTTTTTGGCACACCATAATCCTACACATACCCAAAATATGTCAACCATCTTGTTTGATGCAAGGCACTTCTCATGCTTCTTAAATAGCCTTTGATAGGGGTATCATCCCTAGTTTACCTGTTAGATACTCATGAGAATCTTTAGGTAATGCTTTTGTGAAGATATTAGCTATTTGCTCTTTTGTGTTAACATATTCCATCTTCACCTTTTTATATTGAACTAATTCTCTCAAGTAATGATACTTGATTGCAATGTGCTTAGTCTTTGTATGCATCACATGATTCTTTGATATATTTATATAACTTGTATTATCACAATAAAGTATCATAGGTTCTGTGATTTCCTCTTTCATCCCTTTGAGTAGCTGTTTGATCCATACAATGTTTGTTCAATATACCACAACAACAACATATTCAGCTTTAGTAGTAGATTAAGATATGTAGTTTTCTCTCTTGCTAGTCCATGTAACCAACCTTTTTTCCTAAGAAAAATGCTCCTCCACTAGTGCTCTTTCTATCATCAATATTTCTAGCACAATCAGTAATAGTGTAGGCTTTAAATTCAAATTTCTCATTTTTCTTATAGTATAGACCATAGTCTTTTATTCCTTTCAGATATCTCATTATTCTCTTAACAACCATCAAATGATTCTCCCTCAGTTAGAAGAGAATCTTGCAACTATCTCAATAGATAATGTAATATTAGGTTTATTGTGTACTACATATTATAATTTTCCATTAATCATAGACTTGTACAATGTTTGATTTACCTTAATTGAATTATTATTATTAGATAATTAAATGTCTTATCAACATAGGTGTGCTTACTAGCTTGGAATCTTCCAATCCATTTTTTTTTTTGTTTTTCTTTACATATTTTGATTGAGTGATGTATATACCATATTTTATCTGATGTACTTGCAAACCCACAAAGAAATTGATCTCTTTAAATATAAACATTTCAAATTCTTCCTTGATTTCATTTACAAAAGCCTCACATAAAGTATCTTGACATCCAAATATGATATCATCACAAAAATTTTAGATATTAAAATACCTTTGCCTTTTTTTGTCTTCAAGTATAGATTGTTGTTATCATCAATCCTTTCAAATCCAATCTTCACAAGATAATTATGAAGCCTTTCATACCATGCTCTTGGTGCTTGTTTCAAACCATATAAAGCTTTGTGTAGTCTACATACCATGTTCTTGTTGTTATTATCAAAAAATCCTTCTGATTGTTCTATATAAACTTATTATTCTAGTATACCATTTAGAAATGTAGACTTAACATTTATTTGATAAACTTTGAAACCTTTGTATGAAGAGTAAGCAAGCAGAGTTCTTTCTCCTTCTAATCTTGCAACAAAAGTGAAAGTTTCTTCATAGTCTATTCTTTCTTCTTGTGCATATCCTTTACAAACTAATCTTGCCTTGTTCCTTGTGACTTCACCCTTTTCATCTAACTTGTTTTTGTATACCTACTTGGTGCCAATCACATTTTTATATTTTGGTCTACAAACTAGAGTCCATGTCTTATTTTTCTAAATTTGTTCAATCTCTTCTTTCATGGCTTTACTCCAGCCCACCTCTTCTAAGGCATCCTTCACTAGTTTAGGTTCATGCAAGCTAAGAAAACATGTATCATTTCTTAATTCATTCCTTTTCATTGGTCTAGCTTCTTTATCTCCAATGATTTACGTTGTAGGGTGATGTCTCTTGACATTGACAATCTTGGTTCTACTTTGTTTTCCTCATTCGGTCTCTCAACTTTTGAATCACTATGTACATCTCTATCAAGTAGCTCAACATCTCTTTCATGTACATTAATCTCAAAATCAAAATGTGCCTCAACTTAATTCTATAACTCATCATCTAAGTGTAGCTCAATTCCTAAATGCAACTTGACATTCATAGTATGTGATTTGGCAGTCATTGAAACTTGTTGTTTATTTATAACCCGATTTATAGCATCATCATTAGTAGGCGTACCTTCATAAAAATATACAAATGATTTGTATTCCTCTAGTTCCTTCATAGGTTCAACCTCATGTACTTCTTTATATTCATCAAATTTCACATTTGCACTTTTCACAACTTTGTTAGTGTTAGTATTTAAACACTTATAACCTTTACTTATTGTGGAATATCCAAGGAATATATCTTCTTCACTTTTTGCATCAAAACTACCATTCCTAGAATCCTTGAGAATATAACACTTGCTTCCAAATACCTTAAAATATATTACATTTGGTGAGTGTCCATACCATAGTTCAAAAGGTGTTGAATGAGTACCTTTCTTAACTTGCATACAGTTCAAGGTATAGATAGTTGTACTTACACCTTCTCTCCAATATTTCAAAGCAACATTCTTCTCCATCATGAGTGTCCTAGCATGGTCCATTACAGACATGTTCCTCCTTTCAATAATTCCATTTTGTGGAGGGGTCCTAGGAGTAGATATATGCCTTTTGATTCCTCTATTATTACAAAAGATCTCAAACTCATTTGATGTAAATTCTCCTCCTCTTTCAGATCTCAAACATTTCAAATTTTTACCTATTTCCTTCTCAACTCTTGTTAAGTACCACTTAAACATTTGGAAGACATCATATTTCTATTTCAGAAACATAATTGTCATCATTATAGAATAATTGTCAACATATATCATAATATCCTTATCTCCTTTGTAGCTTTGCACATAATTTGTTAACCTATATGATGGCCAAATTTTTAATTTTGCAAATTGGTTTGATATATATATGTGTGTGTGTGTGTGTGTGTGTGTGTGTGTGTGTGTGATGTATTGTATCATATCAATAAAAATGTATCTAATGTAATGTGTATGTAATGCAAGAGAAAGAATGTGAATATAAGCAGCAGATAAAGATTTATGAAGGCCATATCAGAATACGGAGCAGTAGTGACAAATCTATCACAGAAAGGTGATCATTACAATCAAAGAATCTCTATCAACAATCTAGTTGTAAGTCAAAGATCTATTGTTTCATCTAACAGGTGAACCGATCAAAATCCTTTCACAAGGTAGACTTAATAGTCTTTCTTAAATATCTTAATAGAGTGCTTACTTCATTGTGTGTTTGTAAAACCTCTAAAAAGGTTGACCTAGGAGTCCTATTTGCTCCTAATAGGGCAGATCATTAGAAGTGATCAATGTAAGCCTTAACAAGCCAACTTTATGTTGTAGTATTGAAGTTTTGTGGGTATCAACCCCACTCTAGTTTTACTTTCTATTTGGAAGGTTTCTAGGTCACCAAATCATTGTGTTCAAGTGTTTTGGATCCTTTTATTATTTTTAGTTTCACATGCATGCAATTAGATCAGATACGATAAATTAATTATCAAATGATTTATTGGATTGAAAATTGAAATTGGTGTAGAAATTTTAGAAGTTACTGATTCACCCCTCCCCTCTCAATAACTTAGCATAGTCTTGAATATTTCCAACAACTGGTATTAGAGGATTGTGGTTCTCAGGAGAAATTTTAATAGCTTCAGCAAAGATCAAGTATATAGAGATATTCAGACTTGGTAAGGCAATTAACAATGAAAAGTTGGATCTAGAATTGACCATTGCACAACTCAAGAAAGCTAAGGAGAAACTTACCCAATCCCTAAAAAGAAGAAAGGAACTTTCAAATCAAATGAATGACCATGTCTACATTGAAGAAAGAATTGAAGATTTTTTCCCTTCAAGAATTTTAGATGAAGCAAATGATGCAATCAAAGAACTCTTAGAGAAGAATGGTTCCCTACAAGAAGAAGTAAGAAAGTTGAAAAGAGAAAAAAAAAATTTAGTTAGTGAAGCATGTGAAATCTTAGAACAAAGGAACAAGATAAAAGAAGAAATGGATGGAAGAAACAATGAAATCTAGAACCAATCCCTTCAGCATGCAGATCTTATGGATCAAATCTCCAATGCAAATGAGGAAATCATGAGCCAAAGATAGACCAATGAAAGATTAAGGAATGATCTAAATTTAGAAAGACAAATCAATGAAAGAATAAGAAATGAGCTGAGATCTAAAAAAACAATTAGTGAAAGATTGAAAAATGACCTAAACACTGAAAAGAAAATCAACGAAAGAATGGTGAAATCTCAAGTAGACATGGTTCAACTAAATGAGCAAAATCTCTATAGGAAAAGAAGAAAAGTAGGAATTGAATACAAAGAAGAAGGTGAATCCTCTGAACAAGGTGCTTAAAGGAATCAAAGACCTACTTGCAATCACTGTGGTAAGTTAGGTCATACATCAAACAAATGTTAAAGTAATGGTAAAGAAAAATTTAATGGAAAATGCTACAATTGCAGATAGCATGGTTACAGGGCTAATGAATGCAAAGAGAAACCAAAATTTGAGTGCAAGTGTCACAAGGCATCAGAATGCAAAACCAAGTCATTCAATCCAGTAGATCAAATTGTGAAAGCAATATTCAACTGGGGCTACAACACTTGGTGTAGATGTTACTATTAAGGAGAATATGGAAACATTGGTATGAATTGTGTTAAACATCACACGAGGAGAAGACATACCACCATAAGATGTTTCACTTATATCGAACTTGGTCATCTAGCCAAAAATTGCATGAACATAAGAAAAATTGAAGATGAAAAGAAGGAAAAAGTACATAACATTCAAAAGCAGATGAGAAGACAATGGATTCCTAAATCTATTGAGGAATGCTAGTTCAAGTAATGATGGTCATGTCACTCAAGAAGTGGGTGACTCCATCATTTTCAACTAGGTTTCCAAAGGAGGATTGGAATTGCATTATCAAAATCACATTTAAATAGTTCCAATTGAAAGGTGACAAAGATCCAAATCAGTATTAAAGATACAAAAGGATCACTAAGGAAGATAGGTATCAATTATCACTGAGTTACCCTCTCTGTCAAGTAAGGTCGAGTCATTGACTCTATCAAGAAAGGTCGGGAGTAACAAGACACACATGGTTACCGAGTCACGAAGCCTTCACCAAGTAATCAATAGAATAGTGGATGATGGGCTGTCATGCATGATGTCAAGCACAATTTCAACTCAACTAGCTTCATACTGAGCATTAATGGAAAAGCTTTAACAAAAGGCATGAAACCAAACTCATTTCTCACTATGAAATCTAAGTGCTATTGTGAAGAAGTGATTTATAGTGTGATCAAGTGACTTTAAGTGAATTTGTAGTAGATTATCAAGGTTTTCATAGTTTATTGAGTACAATGGCACCAAGTAGTAGTAAAGTAAAGAGAGGGTCTAAGATGTTGGTTCGAGGAGTTGAGTGGAAAGTTCCAGATTTCAAACTTATGCTCGCCATTGCAAAAACCCTAGACCCTAGCAAAGCTCAATCAGAAATTCCTCCAAAGGTACTCATTATTAATGATATTTGTACTCATTTCAAGTGTTATCTTCAAGAAAATGGAACCCTAGAAATGTATGATGCCTTAGGTGAATTGTGTGTTAATGGAATTCTTAAACCTGAGCATAAGCATTTGGAAGACAAAGGTTTAGTGAATATTCCCCACATGCCCTGAGGTTTTCAAATTAAATGGATTAGATACATTCTAAGTCGGGTGCATAATGGTCAATTATGGCTTGAGCAACTAGTTGTGATTACAAAGAAAATGATTCATCACATCACTGGCCTCCCTATGCTCACCAAAGCCAAAATGACTAAAACCCTAGTTTAGGTTGAGCTGGAAAAGAAAATCCTAGCCGAGTGGGATGGAAAAGGCATGAAAATTAGTAGTGTGATAGATGCAGAGCTAAAATTTGGGATTCATGTTATAGCACATAAGATATATAGTTCAAGCCATCTCAATAGTGTATCATGTGAAGTAGTGGACTTATCTTATAAAGTGGTGAAAAAAAATCTATCTTATGACTTGGTAGATCTATTGTTGAAGTAGCTCAAAAAAAATATGGAAAGTATTAGGACATACAAGAACAACCCCTATAAATTCAGTTCACTCTTGACATGTTTTTTCTTTTATGTTCAAAAGTTCTTCCCTTCCAAAGGCACAATAGTATGGAGAAAAGATGTGCCTATATTATACCAGATAAATGAATACATTGTAGAAATGGGAGAGAACTATGTTAGCATTATGGAAAACTACTTCAAAGTGTTCAAAGAGAAAATGAACAATAGGTTAAAGATACCTAAGAAGTTAATCGAGGATTACAAAGATGATGTATGCTTTATGGTTGATTCTGATAGAATTTACATCTAGGTAGTGAAGCCCAAAATTGCATGGGTAAAACCTCTTATGAGATAAATATTGATGAAGAAAAGTATATTATTGAGGCTTTAATTAATGAACTTGTTGATCCAAAGGCACCATACTTTGGAACCTATGATGAAGCCAAGGCAAGGATAGAGCTGGAGATAAATCTCCCTTAGGTAGTTAACAAAGGAAAGAGGAAGATAGCTAAACTGAAAACTAGCCCACCTCTCATATTAACTAAAGGAAAAGAAGAAGATTTAGAAGAGGTAGAGGATGAAGAGGAATCAGAAAGGGAAGAAGAACCTATGAAGAAAATCAATGTGATCATCACTAAGCCACCTAAGCCATCTATTGTAGTCTTCACAGGGAGGTCCAGGAAGAAAGGAAGTGATGTTGTCCTTAGCAAGCCTCCTCCCACCTTTCAAGAAAAGTTGAAAAAAATGGAAGAAGGTATAGGCATAAAAAAACTTTAAATCTTTAAAGTATGAAACAAGGATAGAGGCAGAGAAGAAATAGGTTGAAGAACTAGTGTTGACCAAAATGGGAAAATGGAAGTATTCACAAGATTAGATAGCCTCTCAAATCTCTAATGAATTATTAGAGAAAATAAAACCAAGATGGGTCTTTGCAATGCAAACAGAAAAAGACATTTATGCACAAACCCTAAGGTAGTTTCTACCAAGAATGACAGATGTTGAGGTAAAAGATTCTTTGAAGAAAAATGAAGACAAAATGACTCTTAGGTTTAATACATGTTTAATTTTGATCAAAGATATAGAGCATGTGATTAAGAATGTCATAAACACTTGGAAAAATGTATATCATCTTCACAAGCCAAGTGAGCATGCAGTGGAAATAAAAGATGATGATGATGAAAATGATAATGATGAAGAAGAAACTTATAATGAGCCTACACATTTTGACAATGAGGAAGATGAAGAAGATAAAGAGGAAGTTACTGAGGAAGAAAAAGAAGATGATGAGGAGACTGATCCAATGAAGATAGTAGCTATATTCATTGCCTCACTTCCTCACTCTCCAAGAAAACTAGTAACTATATCAAACTTGGAGACAACTTCAACAAGTTTGATTGTGACAACCATAAATACTTTAAATATCCAATCACTCTTCACCCCCACTCAACTCAATGTATCATTAACAAAAGTGACTTCCACTTCATCTACCGAGCTGCAACCTCTCACTTCTTCAACTACCAAGTCATCAATCATGAATACAATGTCTTCTATAATTTTGAGCTCTTCAACAATAAGTACTTCAATTTTGGATACTACAATTTTTTCTACTTTAGTTTCGGATACTTTAGTTATGACTTCTTTAGTTTTCGATTCAACAAGCATTCATGTTGGTATTCCGTCGGTTGATACTCTATCAATTTTTATTACAAGTCCTAGTATATCAACTATTGTTTACATTCTGTACACAAAAGCATTAAGTACAACGATAGTTGAACCTAAGGCTCAACCAAGTACAAAGTTTTTGAGTAAAGGAAAGGACATAGAGGATGACATAGACTTAGATGAGGAAATAGATATCCCCAAATGGGATATTCATAATCTCTCTACAAATCAAATGCATGAGTTTGGTGAAATTCTCCAAAAAAAGGCAAAGCAGCAAAAATTGAGAAAAGAAAGAGATAGAAAGTATAAGATTATTGATGATGCTAAAAATATTTTTTCTAATGCTATAGGAATTGGGGTTGATACTTCTGAACCTATTTTTTTTCAATTAGTAGAAGTAGTCCAAAAATTTAATGAGGACACTAGTCTACAGGATAAGTCAATTAAGGAAGCTGAAAAGAAATTTGACAATAAAGTGCTTGAGCACATTGCTTAGCAAATTGCTATCCATCAAGTTGAAGCTTTTGTCAATTTTGACCAATCTTGAATCATCTTGCACCAATGTGACATCACTTTTTGTGAAGTTGTGTGATGTTTCCAAGTTCACAAAGGAAATAAAGAGCAAACTATCAAAAATCAATGAGGATCAGAAAGCCAGTGCTCAGCAGTTGCAACTTGACCATAGTTCAAGCTCTGCACATCATATGAAGATCAAACTTTTGTCAGACATGTAGGCAGAGTTATTAAGAGAAGAAGCAAGGATTTGGTCAGCACTGATTGATATTCAGAATATGATCCTTCCTATCATGGATACAATGTAGAAACATATTGCTTACTCAAAAACCTTGATCCATGACAACAACTTCTCTATTGTAGATCACATGATAGAACTCTCTATAGAAGTAAAAATTTCTCTATATACATGCAAGATTTTGATATAAAATTGGGATAAAACCCTTGCTCTTATTCTTAAGGTAGATTTTTTTTTTTTCTCATTTTGGTGTCTCCATGTAGATAAGTTATGAATAAATCTTTGGCATTATTGTCAAAAAGGGGGAGATTATTATTGAGACACATGGTATGCTATATATATAGAGACACATAGTATATGGTAGAAACATGCTATGAGGAGAATCTATATAATAAAATGATGTATAGTATACCTCACAAAGATAAATTTTGAAAAATCAAAAAATAGTATATTCTATCGAGCTAGTATCACATGGTGATGGATATAAAATTTTGGCTAATAAGTGTTTTTGTCACTAATGCCAAAGGGGGAGATTTTTGACATATCAGTCAAGTTTTTTATTAATGACACACACTTATTCAAATTTTGTATGGCTACTAACCTCATTGAACAGTCTACAGTGTTTACCATGTAATTCAGTAGCTACCAAGCATTTTAGTGGTTACCAAGTGTATTTAGTTAGTCTGAAGCCTAGTAGTTCAAACTGAGCAGATTTAGTCTAGTAGTTCAACCCAAGCATTTTAGTGATTACTGAGCTTTGCAGTTTCTATCAAGTTTTTAGTTCATGTAATGTGAAGCTAGTGTAAACCAAGCTTATGTTTTTATCGAGTGATTTGGTGAATCAAAAGTATGAGCTTTTTAACTATTCAAATCCTTAATAACATATCTTTGAAATGAACATGCATGCATATAAATATTAAGCAACCATGAGAAATAAATATGCATCACCACATAACACTTGAGATTTTGGTAACCCAGAAACCCTCCAAAAGTAAGAAGGTAAAATTGGGGTGGGGATGATACCCACAATTCCACTGCAGTAATAATGTTTGACCACTTCTAATGATCTGCCCTGTTAAAGGCCTGCCCTGTCAAAGGTTTTACACTGTATCAATAGTGACCTGGTTAAAGTATTTACAAACACTTTACATGAAGTGTTACCCTGTCAAAGAATTTAGTCACCTAGTTAAAGGATCTATAAAATAGCTGCTAAGCTAATCTATCACCATAGGATTTTCTTTCTAATACAATTGCTAGAGAGTATTGGGTATAATAAACCTGATAGCTTACAATCCTTCGATTGCTGAATACAGGCACTTGATTTGCTTTCTCTGATCTTGATCCTTTGTGATCTGATACTCTTTTCTCTAAAAGTTAGTTTTTCTTACACACCCTCATCCATTCACTTACATACAATGAGATTTTGTCTTTCTTATAAAGACACTCGAAGACTTAGGTTTAGGTATGGATCTACGATCCATATTGAATCTCTATTTCCCGCTTATTCCTTGCACTTTTATCATTGGTTGGATGCCTTCTCCATTTTTCTTATTGGCTGCATGAAGATTGCATAGGAAATATAAATGATTTGATCTTATCACTTAAATCCTCCAAGATTCATCATATGTCGGCTATGAAAATGGTTTTCATATGAGTTTGTGAAGTTTCAAACTCATATGTTGATTCTGAGTTACTCAGGACTTACTACTTCCTGATGCTTGACACCTTCTATAACTTGGCTCCTGTATATGCTCGACATCCTTTATGTAACTTGGCTCCTATATATTGCTCAGTACTTAGATCATGCTTGGTACCTGTAGTCACTTGGAACTTGATCTTCACTCGGCACCTAAGGACTGCTTGACACCTAAAGATCACTTGGCACCTGATGAATTTCCTAACTAGGCACACATTGTGGCTAAGCATACACAGTGTACTCGGCTTCAATGTGGAAAGTGATTAAGTGTGTTGGCACTCAAGTGTCAAAACCATTTTTAGACTAACAATCTCCCCCTTTGACATGAGTGTCAAAAATACTTAACTAAGCAATATTTATCTGATCTTATGAGTACGTTTACTGGTCTGCTTGGTATATATATAGAGGTTTAACAAAAATTTGTAACTTTGTAGCTTACAATATATATACCTCAAAATTATTATAACTCTTATAACTCCCCCTAAGTTGATCATGCCGATGTCTTGTGCCGTTATGCCTAATGTTCTCTTTAATATATCTTCACAATATTATCTCCCCCTTAGAATATTATCTCCCCCTTTTTGATACTGATGTCAAAGGGTCCTAAATAGTAATGCCATGCTTGGCCAAAAATGTCTTGTTTACCTCAACGAGTATTTGGAGAGCTACATCCCAGTTATCTAAGGCAATATCTAATGACTTTTTTTGGATTGCAAGCTCTGCTACGAGATCAAAAAGTCCTTCATGTGTAGAAATATTTGGATCCTTCTTCAAGACTTTTTTTGCATACATTTTCTCCTTGTGCAATATTTCAAAGTGAGGAGTAATGGAGGCTTGAATTTGCATCAGCTTTTATTTGACAGTGGCCTCTTCTACTGATAATGTGGCTAATTCCCTCTGAGTGTGCAATGTTTGAGCAAATTGCTTTTCACTTTGTGTAGGGTATGAGGGTAGTTGTGTGTTGGAGAGCTTTAGTTTACTCTCAAGGTTCAAAATTTTTTGATTTATTTCTTGTGTGAACCTGGAAAAATCACACAATTTGCTACAAAGGGAAAATATATTCCCTAATACACTTTTTACATTTTCCAATTTCTTGGCTAGGTCAACCTGTCCCAAATTTATGTTATTAGCTATTTTTTGGTTGACTTTTCCTACAAACTTCTTTTCTGACCATTCCATTAGTTTTACATTAGTATCATGGTCTTCATTATTTACTTGGTCAACTATATTAGATAATTGCCCAAGTATTGGCCTGTTTGCATCTGAAGGTTGAAGACTAAAAGCATCCATGAATATATCTTTTATTTCATTCATTGTCTGCTTGTATTTGTAGTCTTTCCTCATTGCCTCTTGTCTCCTTCTCTTCTCCAATGCACTCTGTATTTCATTCATCTTTTCCTCATTTAGAGTGCTTGAATCATAATAGGGTATTTTGATTTCTTCATCAAGCTCAGGAATACCATAATGGATGGTCCTAGCTACCCTAGTAGAACTTGAACTTGGTGTACTAACATCTAAGGTCATCGTTTTAGTACTCAACTTATGAATGGTTTTGGTGGGAGTTCTTGTTTTTGGTAATTCAACCAAAGTTTGTATTGCAGACTCCTCTCTATCTTGAGTTTCTTCCTTATCTGCTTCTTCTTGCTTGTCTTCTTCTTCTTGTGTCACTACTACTGGAGGTGTACTCATTGTTTGAACTATTGTCCCTATGACTACCTGTATTGTTGCACTTGGCTCTTGATGATTTTGAGTGGCTAATCTTGGTGGTGACAGAGGTGGTAGAAATGTAAGCCCAGTAGTTTGAATGGTTTGAGGTGGTTCTTGTGGTGGCACCTTGACTTCTTTGAGTTTGTCTACTGACTTTTGAAGATTGTCCACACTGACCAATATGGGACTTGTACACAATTATGCTTGTAGAGTTGTTTGGTCAAGGATCTTAGTAAGATTTGCTACAGTTAATGGATTGATGTTTTGACATGTGGTGTCAATAGCATCCTTAATCTTTATGATTTCTACAGGTGTGGTAGGTGAGTGAGGCAAGCTAGGACGTGAAGGATGTGTGTCTTGCACACTTTTTTGTTCATCAGTTCCTTTGTCTTCATCTTTTCCTTCCTCCTCTCTTTCTTTCTTATTTTCCTCTTCTTCAACCTTTTTCTCTTCTTTTGTTTTCTCTTCTCTCCTCTTCCTTCTTTCTTCAGGTTTAGCAGCAGCTTCCTCTTTGTATACCTCTTCAAGAACATCTTCAAATGTCTTGTACAAGTTTTTCCAAACTCTTGTTGTTCTTTGCACAACTTCTTCAATTTTTTTTTGCAGAATGGAGAATGCTCTATATTAAGGTGTAAACCTTTTGCTATGCCTTTTGACTACTTGAGTTACCTATTCTTTTGTTAAATCAGGTAGTAGGTTTGCTAGGGTTGATTCCCTCGTCTCTTTCTCCATCTTTGGATAGAAATGCCATCTGTCTTCTATAGTTTTAGAAAATTCCTTTGGCAATTGTCCATCTAGTTCAAGAGGTGTATACTTGAACTGTGCCATTAATGCATAGACTGATTCTTCTATGCTATTTTGTTCCTCTTTACTGAACTTATTGAAATCAATCTTTTTCATTTCATTTAAGTTTCCATTCCTAATCTTCTTACATCAATTGAAGATTTAGGAGGACTTACCTTTTTAGTCTGATCTTCTTCATCAGTATCAGGTTGGGCCACATATCTTTTCCTTTTCTTTGGCTCTTTCGATGCCTTTTTGTTTTTCTTCTTTGTGGCTTCCTCTTTAGACTTTTGGGTAGAGGCCCTTGTTGTACCTTTGGTTGTTGGCTTCTTAGGAATTTGCACGGTAGTTTTCTTTGGTGAAGGTTGAGAAGCAGGAGGTCTCTTTGTTTTCCTTTTGATGACTCTACCTTTGATGGGTGCTTCCTTGGTTTCTGCTTCCTCAAAACTCTCATCTTTCTCTTCACCTTGACTTTGAGGCAATTCTAGTTGCTTTTGTTCTGGCTCACCTTCTTCTTCTCCTTCACTAATCTCTTCTGCTTCACCTACTACACTTGATTCTCCAACACCAAATTTTTTCTTTATCTGCTTTATCAGCTTGTCCTTTTTCTTTACTGTTGATGTTGTCTTGAGTTCTGTAACAACTCTTGATTTTACAATGTCATATGTTCCAAATGACTTGGTAGATTTTTCCATTTCCTCTACAAGTAAAGCTATGATAGCTACATAAGCTTGGTCAACATCAAGCTCATATCCCAATGGTCTAAGCCATCTTGTTCTTGGAAGGACTGCTTGAATGTAAGTGTAATCAATATCAACAAGAAAACATATGTCATTTATATGATTTTCTACCAGTGAAACTAGTATTCTCATTCTGTTCTTCATTTCATTTTTGAAATCCTCAAAATAGATATACATTTGATCATCAAAGCTATCTCCCTTTTGTGCAATGAAATCATTAATTTGATCAACAATGGTTTTATTCTAACTCCAGTTGATTTTTCCAAATGAAGGGAATTCCTTCATTACATAGAAGAACATACAAACCAACATTGAACCAAATTTACATTGTGCTCCCTTGGACTTTCTAATAGCTCCAAGATTTTCATTGATCTGTTGCAACAAGAGCTCTGCAAGGTCATAAGTGTGGTCTTTCTTTACAAGTTTATGTGCCACATCTACTGCTATGCAGGATACACTATTTAACCTGCTGGATTGGTAAAAATTATGTGATATGATCCTTACAACAAAGTCTAGAAGGGGATTAGTAACAATATCTATGGTCATTCCTCTATTGTTCTATTTTGCACCTGTGTTTTTCTCAATTGTTTCCTTCTTTTCACTTCTCAATGTCTTTGGCCGATCTAGGGTTGGAAAACCTGTAACCCTATGAACCATTTTCTTAGTAATCTTGACTTTCCCTTGTTCTAACTAGAATGATTCATCATGGATTCTGCTAAGTATAATGTATCTACTCATTTTTTAATACGATTGGAAAAACTAGGGCTTTGGTTAAACCCTTCTTTTCTATGATAGAAAACTCATCTTTCAGAATACCATTTTCATAGAGTTTGTCATAGGCATTAAAGATTTCCAAATCTCATATGGCTCCTATTTCACAATTATAGCATTTTTGCACATCCTGAACCATAACAACTTTTTCAAGGATGGCGAATAGGGCACCAGCAGGATCATTTTTGTATGCAACCTCTGGTATAGTTCTAAACTCAGGTTGCTTAACTTCGTTGCTGACAAGTTGAATCTCATGGCTCATTTTCTCTTGGGTTGTTTTTGAACTAGATGCCATTTATATCTGAACTAGGTTTAATGATTAAAGTAAACTTCTCAAATTGTAAAACTCAACACTTGAAGGAAATACCTGGATAGATACTTAGATCACTTGGGTAGATGCTAAATTACTACAAATCACTAGTTCAAAGCTTGAAAGTTGCTCAGTCGTGCTCAAGGAAATCACTCTTAAGAATGAATTGATTTTTACTTTGAAGTAGTAAAAGAAACTTTTGCATTTAATGCATTTTAGTACCTACACCTGTCACTTAGCTTCCAAATGTTTTTCAACTTGGCATCCACTTGGCAGCTATACTTATTCAGCATCTACTTACTCTGTTGATAACTTGGCATCCAAAGTAGTTTCACTTGGCATCCAAAGACAACTCATCATCATTGTTCAAGTTTAGTCTTAGCATCTTATCTTATGCTTATTTCTTCTTTTAAGTGCTTCTTTGTCTTGGGATTGATGTATGATATAGCTTTGTATACTAGTCTCATATATCTCTCTTATGCTTAGTTTGATGAAGTGTGATCACGTGACCCGTTAGGTGAAGTGATCCCTTTGCTTGATGTACTGCACTCATCTTTCTTCTTCCAAGTCTTATTCATTTGTCCTCTTATGACATCAATCTTTTCTTTCCCTTTGTTGGCTTCAGTATTTAGTGCTTTGGACCTTGTAGGACAATTTTTGTTGGTATGACAAGTTTTCAAGCAACTAAAACATGTGGTTTGGCTCAACCATCTTTTATAGTTCCCCTTGAAATGTGTTCTTATGCAATTCTAGGGTATATGTCCATATTCTTAACAATAGTGACAATTGTACCTGGTGTCATAATCCCAATGGTAGTGACTTTCATTCCCTTTTGCTGGTTGATTTGATGTCCAAGTAGGCTTTGATCTGCATTCAAATGCCCTATGTCCATATTTCTTACAGTTATGACAATGTCCATCAAATCTTTTTGTTCTTGGGATTTTGGATCTGCAATCTTGTGTCATATGTCCTTGCATGTTGCACTTGTGACAGTAACTCTTGCTTTTGTGTGCGTTTGGCTGATTGATTCTTCTACTCCTGCAAATATAAGCAGTATGTCCCTTTTTATTACAGTAACGACAAGTGGGTTTAGAATTCTTACATTTGTCACTTCTTTGCTCAATACTCTTTGATGATTCACCAACTTCAGTGCTATTGTATCAGAGTCCTGATGTATCATGGGCTGATCTTGGGAATTTCAGCAACTGTTCAAAGTATTTTATGGCTTTGCTTGACTTGTTGAGATTCTCTACTGTCTCTTTTTCTCTATTCAATTCATTCTGCATCCTCAAAGTAGAGATCTCAATATCTTTCATATTAAGTTCATGATGAAGATTCATCATTTGAGCAAGTGTATCCATCTGCATGTTTGAGATCCTTGTTAATTCAGTACATTTTTCTTCTAGTTTGTTTGCAAGATTTCTTTTGTCATCTTCCATCATGATTCTGTCCTGACCTGCTCTTTTCTTTTGTTCAGTGATTTCACATAACATTATCGCTTGTGATTCATGTTCCATCTTGAGAGATCTTATCTCTTCTGCTCAAACTTTGTTTTTCTCCATCAGTTCTACTATTGCTGCATCAAATTCTTTAGTATCTCCATTGGCAAACACTTGTGTGGTATCAATCTCCTTGTAGTGTATGTCATTTTCAGCTATCGCTATCTCCTTTCTTCTGTTCAAAGATTTTCTTAACTCCACTCTTATATCTATCACTTGGTTTTCAATGATCTTTCCAAGTTTGAAAACTTCCATCTTTAGATCTTTTCCTCTAAGTCATTAGGCTCCTTTTTGAGAGAAACTGTGCTCTGATACCAATTATTGGAATATCTTATTGGAAAGAATGCTTCTGAGAGGGGGGGGGGAATGAATCAAAAGTATTAGCTCTTTAACTATTTCAAATCCTTTATAACATATCTTTGAAATGAACATGCATGCATATAAACATTAAGAAATCATGAGAAACAAATATACATCACCACATAACACTTGAGATTTTGGTAACCCAGAAACCCTCTATAAATAAGAAGGTAAAACTGGGGTGGGGATGATACTCACAAAATCATTGCAGTAATAATGTTTGACCATTTTTAATGGTCTGTCTTGTTAAAGGCATGCCCTATCAAAGGCTTTACATTGTATCAATAGTGACCTGGTTAAAGGATTTACAAACACTTTACATGAAGTGTTACCCTGTCAAAGGATTTAGTCACCTAGTTAAAGGATCTACAAAATAGCTGCTAAGCTAACCTATCACCATAGGATTTTTTTTCTAATACAATTGCTGGAGAGTATTAGGTATAATAAACCTGATAGCTTACAATCCTTTGATTGCTTAATACAGGCACTTGATTTGCTTTCTCTGATCTTGATCCTTTGTGATCTGATACTCTTTTCTCTGAAAATTAGTTTTTCTTACACACCCTCATCCATCCACTTACATACAATGAGATTTTTTCTTTCTTATAAAGACACTAAAAGACTTAGGGTTAGGTATGGATCTACAATCCATATTGAATCTCCATTTCTCGCTTATTCCTTGCACTTTTATCATTGGTTGGATGCCTTCTCCATTTTTCTTATTGGTTGCATGAAGATTGCATAGGAAATATAAATGATTTGATCTTATCACTTAAATCCTATGAGATTCATCATATGTCAGCTATGAAAATAGTTTTCATCTAAGTTTGTGAAGTTTCAAACTCATATGTTGATTCTGAGTTACTCAGAACTTACTGCTTCTTGATGCTTGACACCTTCTATAACTCGGCTCTTGTATATGCTCGACATCCTTTATCTAATTTGGCTCCTATATATTGCTTGGTACTTAGATCATGCTCATTACCTATATTCACTTGGCACTTGATCTTCACTCGGCACCTGAAGACTGCTTGGCACTTGAAGATCACTCGACACTTGATGAATTTCCTGACTGGGCACAAGCTATGGCTTGGCATACATAGTGTACACAGCTTCAATGTGGAAAGTGATTAAGTGTGTTGGCAATCAAGTGTCAAAACCATTTTTAGACTAACAGATGATGTCAAGTAATGATAGTGGACACCAAGTATCAGAACTTCACCAAGTCAATCTTCAAAACCTAAGTGTCTTCATTTGGGCTAACTTTTTGATATATGTGTTAACCTATATGATGGCTCGCTTTGTAATTTTGCAAATTGGTTTGATATATGTGTGTGTGTGTGTGTGCGCGTGCGCGCATGTGTGATGTATTGTATCATATCAATAAAAATGTATGGAATGCAATGTGTATGTAATGAAAGTGAAAGAATATTAATATAAGTAGCTATCATGTCCCCTTTTCAAATAATTAAAAATAATAAACTTTGCTAAGGCAGGCAGGCTTTAAAAAAGGTGAAGTTTCAGCAAAAGGGGCTAATCTTTGGAAACTAGTGGACTAATAAATAAAAATTATTATTAAATTATATTTTATTAACCTCTCTTGGATGTGATTTAGGGTTATGCCCTCTTTTAAGGGGTTTGGAGGAATTTTGGGCTCATTCCAGAACTTGATTTTTGCTCATTTCTTTGTTATTCTTTAGAGGCTGCCAAACCTGTGGAGAAGGAGACCCAAGAATGGGAGTTTTCAGGTTTCTAGGAAGGCTAAGGATGGGATTTTGAATCCATTTCATGTGCATGCTCATGCAGAGTTTTCCTTTGTGCTGAACAGTGCAGATTTGTGGGTTTTCGGGTGTGTGTTTTTGTAAGAGTTTGGTGTTTCTAGTTGAGTATTTCATATCAGTTTGGGTTTCTGTTGTATTTTATACTTTTAGATGTTAAAATAGAGTTGGATATATTTATTTGGTCATGATTATACTTTTGTGATAGATTATTAGTGTTTTTGTGGTGTTTTCAGAATATTCTATGTTGTTTTCGAGAGCTCGATGAGCATTATTTTTTATCCTCTGTTTGGGAGCTGCTGTGTAAATGTTATACAGATCTTAAAATTTCATTTTGTAGGCTTCTGTGCTGCTGAAATTTCTATAAAAATTTTCACTTTCAGATTTACTAATAATATGTGAAGCTGTGAAGTTTTTGGCACTATTTTCGGCATACCCGATTTGGGGTTTATTGAGAAATTGGTGGATCTTTGAAATATTGGTTGTTTGATTTTAAAGATCTAATTAGAGGCTTGAAATATCATATAAAATTAGAGAAAAGGACATTTCAGTGGTATCAGAGCAATGATCTTGCCAGCTTGAGGGTTTGTAGAAGTTTGTATGTCAGTTTTGATAACTACCCAGATCTTGCATGTCATAATTTACGGTTGCATGTTGCTTCTAATCAATTGCATGTCAAAATTTATGGTTGCATGCTACTTTAATCATTTCCATATTAGTTCTTGGTGAATTTGGTGGTTTCATGTTGCTTCTAATCAGCTGCATGTCAAAATTTATGGTTGCATGCAACTAAGTGAAAGAGAAAAAAGATATTTGCAGTGAGAAAAGAATAAAGAAATTTTGATCAAACCTCCAGTTGAAAGTAAAAGTAAAAAATCCAAGGAAGGGAAAATTATGGCTGATCTAGATGAGATGGCAAAGAAATTCTTCCAAGATATCCAAAATACTCAGAAGCAAATAGTGGATAGTTTGGCAGAAACTAGAGAGGCTTTGCGAATATTGACAGAAAAACTACAAGGAGTTGCATCTATTAATGAGAAAGGGAGCACTTCAGAGGAGCCAATAAATTTGAAATCCACACCATCTAAATTAACCAAAACTATTTTCTTGCCTACAGATGAGCCACCAATACCAAATCCAACCATTAATCCCGTGGAAGAGGTTACAGGTAACTTGACTGCATTAAGAGCTACTTACAATGGCTTAGATGATGACTTTCGTAGTTTGATTCTTTTTAGAGAATATTTGGATATGATGAACACTTTGATGCCCAAGAAAGAGAACAAGAGGGAGCATGACATAAGTGGAAGAGAGCTCAAAAATAAAATAAGCAAGTTTACAGCACCTACTTTTGATGGAACAAATAAAATTTCAGCTAGAGCATGGCTACAAAAAATATAGACTTTCTTCACACTTAACCCCATGAAGGAGAGTGATGCTGTTCAATTTGCAAGTCTACACTTGGAAGATGCAGCCTATGATTGGTGGTATCATGGAATGACTACTCAAGGTCATGATCAGGTAACTACATTTGATGATTTCAATCAAAGAGTGATAGATAGATTTGACCTCAAGGATGATGAAGAGTACTTTAAAGAATTGTCAAAGTTGAAGCAAACCAAATTAGTTAACGAGTATATAGAAGAGTTTCAAAAAGTGGTTGTTATGGTACCTGATATGAGTGAAAAGAGGATTGTTTATCTTTTTCTTGATGGTTTAGAAGATTATGTTAAGGGTTTGGTTAAGGCTTTCTCACCCTCAACCTTACAGGAAGCTATCAAAAGAAGCTTACAACTTGAAACTTGTGTGCCTATGAAATCAGTCACTAATCAAAAACCCCCAAATCTTTGGCAACATAAGGGAAATTTTTAGAAAAAGACTTTTCCAACACTACCACCAAAAGATGTGATAAATGTGGCAAAAAAGAAGGTAGATGAAGAGACTAGGAGTGAATTACGAAGGAAAAGGCTTTGTTTTACTTGTAGAGAACCATGGGTTCTAGGACACAGATGTTTGGGGAAAGGTCAAGTGCACTATATTGAAGTTGCTTCAAAATCTGATTCAGATGAGCATGAGAAATTTCATGACACTAAGGAGGAGGTAGAAGAAGAGAAAAAAAAAGAAATCAGCAAGGATGGCTCTTTAGCAGCATTATTAGGAGTCCCAAGATACCATCCCTTTTGAATTTGAGGGGTACTAGCAGGGCAAAGCTTGACAGTTCCTCTTGATAGTGGGGCAACTCACAATTTTATTGATGAGGGATTTGTCATGAAAAGAGGGCTTAAAGAAAAAGATTTTGAGGGATTCAATGTTACTGTAGCTGATGGATTCACTATGCCTTGCACACGAGTGGTGAAACAACTCAAGATGACCTTAGGAGATTATGAGTTATGTGATGACTTCTATGTGGTTGGTATTGGGGAGACAGATCTTGTATTGGGTGTTCAATGGTTGCACTCTATTGGAGGCTATTACATGAACCATCAAACTATGGAGTTTAAATTTCATTCCAATTGGAAATAAGTCATGTTGAGAGGCTTATCGAATGGAGCACCTAAGGCGGTCTCTAAAAAGAGGATGGAGAGGACTTTTTGAAGAGGACAAGTAGCATGGGCAGCAAGAGTCATAATCCATCCAACAAGCTTTCCAAAAAATCAAGGTAATTTCCATTTTGAAATTCAAAATATTCTTGATAAGCATAGTATAGTTTTCAATGATTTGCCTCCAGGATTACCACTAGATAGAGGTTTTGAGCATGTTATAGAGTTAGAACAGGGTGCCAAACTAGTTATAACAACCCCATACCACCATCCAAGAGGTTATAAGGAAGAAATTGAAAAAACTATTAAAGAGCTCCTAGACATGGGATTCATAAGGCCTAGCTCTAGTCCATTTGCATCATCTGTGGTACTTGTCAAGAAAAAGGATGGTACAATGAGAATGTGTATAGACTACAGGGATCTAAACAAGAAGACCATAAAAAATAGGTATCCCATACCACACATAGATGAACTCATTGATGAGTTACATGGTGTTGTATACTTCTCAAAAATTGACTTAAGATCAGGGTACCATCAAATTCGAATGAGGAGTGAAGATGTGGAAAAGACTGCTTTCAGATGTCACTATGGGCACTTTGAATTTCTTGTTATGCCATTTGGCCTCACTAATGCACCTACAACATTACAATCTTGTATGAATAAGGTATTTAGCCAGCATCTTCGAAAATCTGTTTTGGTATTTTTTGACGATATCTTGATTTACAGTAAAACATGGGAAGAGGATCTAAAGCACATAGACACTATTTTAGGAATCTTGGAGCAACAATCCTTCTATGCTAAGCTATCTAAATGTGAGTTTGGTTTGACAAAGATCCTATATTTGGGACATATTATAAGTTCTAAAGGAGTACAGGTTGATCAACAAAAAATCTAGGCAATTTTGGATTGGCCTCCACCCACTAATCTTACACAGTTGAGAGGTTTCTTCAGGTTGTGTAGCTACTATAGGATATTTGCCAAGGAATTTTCTCAGCTTGCTGCCCCCTTGACTGATTTGACAAAGAAAGGAGCTTTTGTTTGGACAGAAGAGGCACAAAAAAATTTGGTAAGCTTAAGGAGGTAATGAGTTCATGCCCTGTGCTTGCAATTCCATATTTCTCTTTACCTTTTGTTGTTGAATGTGATGCTTCTGGAGAAGGTATAGGGGCTGTCCTAACTCAAAGGGGATATCCAATAGCATTTGAGAGTAGAAAATTAAATCAATCAGAGAAAGGTTACTCCATCTATGATAAGGTAATGTTGGTAATCATGCATGCACTTCAAAATTTTAGACAATATTTGGTATGTGGGAGATTCATTGTAAAGACAGACCATAATCGCCTCAGGTTCTTCTTGAACCAAAGGGATTTGAATGATCGTCAACAAAAATGGGTAATAAAATTGCAAGCTTATGATTTTGATATTGAATACATGAAAGGAAAGAATAATGTGGTTGCTGATGCTCTCTCAAGAAAGCCCACTTTGTGTTCCTTAACATCTATCTCTGATGATTGGAAAGTCTCCATAATTTTAGAGTATGCTAAATATTCCTTTGCCACCAAGATTTTGGATAAGTTAGTGGATGATAACAGGTACAAGGTTGTTGATGAAATTATTTATTACAAGAATAGGATCTTCTTAGTACTAGGATCAAAAACTAAGGAGAGGATATTGAGGGCCTTTCAAGACACACCTTTGGCTGGTCATTAGGGATACTTCAAGACATATAGGAAAATTTGAGAGTAGTTTTTATGGAAGGGTATGAAGGAGGATGTCCTTAAAAATATTAAGGAATGTATGGTATGCCAACAAAGCAAGAGTGAGCAAAATTTTCCTGCAGGGTTGTTGCAGCCACTTCCTATTCCTGAACAAAAATGGAAAAGTATTTCCATGGACTTCATCACTAGGTTGCCCAAGGTTCAAGGTAAGGATTTCATATATGTGGTGGTAGATAGACTAACTAAGTATGCACATTTCTTTCCTATCACATCTAATTTCAAGGCATCACAAGTGGCCAAATTATTCTTCAAGGAAATTTTTAGACTACATGGCTTGCCTAGAAACATTGTTAGTGACCGGGACATTAGATTTCTTAGCTCTTTTTGGAAGGAGTTCTTTCATTTGGTAGGAACTGAACTCACTCCCAGTACTAGCTATCACCCTCAAACAGATGGACAAACAGAGATAGTTAATAAATGGATAGAGGGATATTTGAAGAACTATGTTTCAAATCAATAATATGCTTGGGTAAAATGGTTACACCTAGGGGAGTATTGTTACAATACATCTCATCACATGTCTATTGGTATGCCTCCTTTTTGTGCTCTTTATGGTTATGATGCCCTTTCCTTTGTTGATCTAATACTTTCTGATAGCAGAGTACCTGCAGCAAGTGATTTTGTCAAGCAAAGTCAAGAGATAATAAGGTCCCTCAAGGATAATCTACAACATGCATAGAAGCAACAAAAGTTATATGCTGATAGGAAAAGGATTGAAAGATCTTTTGAGGTGGGAGATTTTGTATTTGTTAAGTTGCATCCATATAAGAAAAGCACCTTGAAGAGGAGTGTGGTAGAGAAACTCAAGCCAAGGTTCTATGGGCCTTATAAGATCATCAAGAAGGTAGGAGAGGTAGCTTATGAATTGGAGCTCCCACCAAACAGAAAAATACATAATATTTTCCATGTATCTTGCCTAAAGAAGGTTTTAGGCCAGAAAACCATAGTATCTACAAAATTACCACCTCTTGATGATGAAGGGAAATTAGTTTTGATACCAGAAGAGATTTTGGATACAAGAGAGAAAAGATTGAGAAACAGGAGCATCATAGAGCATTTGGTCAAATGGAAAGGATTACCACTAGAGGATGCAACTTGGGAAGGAGCACATATTCTTGGGAATTCCAACCTACATTTCTTGAGGACAAGAAATATTTGGGAGGGGAGGACTTTTCATGTCCCCTTTTCAAATAATTAAAAATAATAAACTTTGCTAAGGCAGACAGGCTTTAAAAAAGGTGAAGTTTCAAAAAAGGGGCTAATCTTTGGAAACAAATGGATTAATAGATAAAAATTATTATTAAATTATATTTTATTAACCCCTCTTATACGTGAGTTAGGGTTATGCCCTCTTTTAAGGGGTTTGGAGGCATTTTGGGCTCATTCCAGAACTTGATTTTTGCTCATTTCTTTGTTATTCTTCAGAGGCTGCCAAAACTGTGGAGAAGGAGACCCAAGAATGGGAATTTTTAGGTTTCTAAGAAGGCTAAGGATAGGATTTTGAAGCCATTCCATGTGCATGCTCATGCAGAGTTTTCCTTTGTGCTGAACAGTGCAGATTTGTGGGTTTTCGGGTGTGTTTTTTGTAAGAGTTTGGTGTTTCCAGTTGAGTATTTCATATCAGTTTGGGTTTCTGCTGTATTTCAAACTTTTAGATGTTAAAATAGAGTTGTATATATGTATTTGGTCATGATTATACTTTTTTGATAGATTATTAGTGTTTTTGTGGTGTTTTCGGGCTATTCTATGTTATTTTCGAGAGCCTGATGAGCATTGGTTTTTATCCTTTGTTTGGGAGCTTTTGTGTAAATGTTATACAGATCTGAAAATTTCATTTTTTAGGCTGTTATGCTGCTGAAATTTCTATAAAAATGTCCACTTTCAGATTTACTAATAATATGTGAAGCTGTGAAGTTTTTGGCACTATTTTCGGCATACCCGATATGGGGTTTATTGAAAAATTGGTGGATCTTTGAAATATTGGTTGTTTGATTTTGAAAATCTGATTAGAGGCTTGAAATATCATATAAAATTAGAAAAAGAGACATTTCAATAGCAAATAAATATTTATGAAGGCCATATCAGCATAAGGAGCAGCAATGAAAAATCTATCATAGAAAGGTGATCAGTACAATCAAAGAATCTCTATCAACAATCCACTTGTAAGTTAGAGATCTACTATTTCATCCTAATAGTGAACCAATCAAAATCCTTTCACAATGTACACTTAACAGTCTCTCTTAAATCTCTTAATAGAGTGCATACTTCATTGTGTGTTTGTAAAACCTCTAACAAGGTGAACCTAGTAGTCCTATTTGCTCCTAATAGGGAAGATCATCAAAAGTGATCAATGTAAGTCTTAATAGGCCAACTTTATGTTCTAGTATTGAAGTTTTGTGCGTATCATCCTCACTCTAGATTTACTTTCTATTTGGAAGGTATCTAGGTCACCAAGTTATTGTGTTCAAGTGTTGTGGATGCTTTTATATTTTCAATTTCACATGTATGCAATTAGATCAAATGTGATAAATTACTTGTCAAATGATTTATTGGATTCAAAATTGAAATTGGTGTAAAAATTTTAGAAGTTACTGATTCACCCCTCCCCTCTCAGTAACTTAGCATAGGCTTGAATATTTTCAATAGATATAACCTCTTGTACCATAGCCACACATTGTGAAATTATACAATTAAACAAGTAGCATTATCCATATCAAGATAGAATAAATTACCTCTACTTTGATCACCTTTTCTAATTAGTTTTCCATCAATATCATAAATCATCACAATCTTGTTCTCAAACTCAACCTTACAACCTAAACTATTCAACTATGACACACTCAAAGGATTATAGTTAAGTCCTTCAACATAGTAACCATTGTCACATAAAATATTTTTTGTGAGTTTGATAGAACCTTTTCCTTTTATCAGATAGGGTGCATCATTACCAAACCTTAAACTATATCCATTATAATAATTCAAGGTCATGAACTTACTTTTATCTCTAATCATGTGATGTGAACACCCACTATCAATGATCCATCTATCATTCTTGTTCACACTAGATGCTATTGTAGTTTCCTATCCTCATCAAAATCATCATTCATTGTAACATACACCACTTCATCATCATGATCATAAAATTCATCTTTTGTTTCTTCTTTAGTAATGTAGCAAGACTTTTTGCCTTTTTCTTTGTAATCTTTGTTGTCTTTATCTCTTCTACTTGTGTACTTGTCCACATCTTTGTAATATTTCTTCGCTAGACATCTAGCAACAATATGACCAACCTCATTGCAATTGAAACACATGATAGGTAACTTACCCTTGAATTTTCCTTTACCTCTATGGAATCTTTTTGCTAGTAGTGCTTCAAGTTGTTCTACATCTTCCTCATTTGTATCATTGTCACTAGAAACATATTTTACCTGTTTCTTCATCTTTGCATTAGGTTCCTTCAATGACAACTTAGCTTTGAAAGTAGATTCAAAATTGTTAGATTTGAATTTATGAAAATTAGATAGCTCAAAATTAGTGAGGCTACTTGCCAGACCTTCAAAAGTTAGATTAGAGCCTAGTATACATCTCAGTTCTTGTATTGTAGAAACTCTAATAGCATAGATGGGTAGTAGTGTTCTCAAAAATTTAATCAACACACTATCATCATCTATCTTATCATTGGCTTCTCTTATGGCATTAATAACATCTTTTATCCTAGAGAAATAAAAAGCAATATTCTCACCTTCTTGCATTCTCATATCATCAAGCTTACCTCTAAAAATTTTAGATAAATGGCTCTTAAAAAATTTGTGTCTCCTCTATAAATGGTATGAAGAGTGTCCCACATTTTCTTTGCACTATCACAACCCATGATATCATCAAACTTGGCATAACTTAGGGCAAAGGTAATCTCCAACATTTCCTGGCAATATTCATTCTTCTTTTTCAAATCTTTAGTAGTTAGTGCTCCAGTAGGATCAACATGTTCAGTGATGATGGTAGATTGTGCATGACTTCCAACAACTCCAAGGTGTAGCATCATCAGAGTTTTCCATGTAGGAAAATTATCTCTATTAAGCTTGGGCACCTTTCTTTTTGACATCTTGATTTGCTTCAAACTAATCCTCTTAAGTAGATGGATCTGATACCAATTGTTGGAATTCTTTATAATAACTAAGAGGGGGGTGAATCAATTATCCAAGGTCCAAATGTACAAACAAAACTATTCACAACTTAGTGAATCCATATCCATATAATATATTCATAATGCATGCATCCATTAGATTATGAAATCACTTAAACTTTTTAGGTTACTATCAAATCAACTTTGCAAAAATGTAAGCATGAAACATAACAGATTCAATAACACATTTGACACAATGATTTTACCTAGAAACCCAATATGAGAAAAACCAACAGTAATATGCTACTAATTCTCTCTCTTCTAGAGTGATACCCTATGAAAGGCGAACCTTGTTAAAGGTTACAATGCATACTATTAAATGTGGTATGGTCAGAGGATTTTAATCCTGTTAGGAGTGAGCCTTGTTAGAGGACTTTAGATTATTCACTTGGAATGTCACCTAGTTAAAGGATTTACAAATGACTATTAGATCAACCTTAATCCAAAGGATTTACCCTAGACTGATACAATTATTAGAAATTAATAATAAGGCTTGATCTGATAACAACTTACAACTTACTTTACAAATTATAGATTTCTATTTTAGTCCTCCATTTATCTTGGTTTTTATACACTTTACCTATGATAGCTTATCCAACATTCAAGTGTCCATACCCTTAAGTCTTCTTGCTTTGCATTGATCTTTTTTCATTCATCTTCTATTGTCTAAGGTTAGGTAGGATTGGGTAGGATCCAATGAATCTACCCATCTTATCATTTAATTCCCCTATAGAAAAGTCTCCTTCAATCCTCTTTGTATTCACCTAAAAAATGGCTCATCTTGAATTCTGTGCCACAAACTCATCAAGTTTATCTTCCACACCATTCACACAATCTGAAAAATCAAACTTGTTAGGCTAACTTATTAGAATAACTAAATTTGAGTATTTATATCTAAAAAATCATTTTTTTTCAAACATACGATCTAGATAAATTCATTCTAGCTATGTTATATATGGTCTCACACTTTTCCAATTGGAAATGTCTATTAAATGCATGTTTTATACTAGTTTGTATCCAATTACTTTTAAAAAATAAAAATAAAAAAAGTGGTGTTTCAATAACTCTTACTATTTTTTATGATATTTTTTTAATAACATAAACATCATTTAATAGAGCTTGGAGTCAAGAATATTCTCATATAGAGTTTATAGTGTTATAATTAGATATAGTATATTATAATTAAAAAATTCTAGAAGCACATATTTTAACACTTGAAAATATGTCAATTTTGAGAAAGAAAAAATATTAAATCGTTTCAAA
Organism: Cupressus sempervirens; assembly: GCA_028749045.1. NCBI lineage: Eukaryota > Viridiplantae > Streptophyta > Pinopsida > Cupressales > Cupressaceae > Cupressus > Cupressus sempervirens. Next base: position 141,935,174 of record CM053783.1, on the reverse strand, counting down.
AAAATTAAAAATTATATGATGTTCTAGAGGAGAGAGTCCTCTTCTAGAATTTATAAGTTTTCTCCTGATTAAAATAGAGATGTTTTAAAACATTAGGTGGGAGATGAAAACTATCAATTTTAGGTGAGTTGAAGTTGAATCATTATAAAAGAGAAAATATAGGTCTAAATACAATTTTTATTTTTGATTGTTCTTCTTATATATATTATCTATAATGTAGTCTGAGATCAAAGGAAAATAAGTTTATTTCCATATAGTTTTGTGGTGGGAATTAGACACCTAATTTTCACCATTTTTCAACAGCTAAAAAATTATCTGTAAAAAATTAGAACATATATCAATTCTTATTCCAAATAATTATTAAAAATTATAATCCTAAATTTCATCTATTTCTACACATTTCATTAGTTTACTTCATTTTCAAATTTATAGTAATAACACCAACTTTATGCCACTGAAGGTGAACAATTACACTTTTTGTTAGTATTTTCCTTTACAAAAAGGTGACACAAGTTTGTGCTTTTACCTGACATTGAACATTAACTTACTTCTAATGCTTGACACATACTGCATTGCTTGACATCCACTATCAAATCATTTGACACAAACTAAATTTTACTGGTGCTTAGCATCTTACTCCACACCTATTGTTCACTCGGTCAAGCTTGGCAGACTCAATTCTTCTCTCTTATTCTTGTAGACTTTGTCAATGTATCCAACCTTTGCAACCTTAAGTAGATACTCAATGCACTATAATATAACTATCTTAACTAATCTTTGTACCTCTTTTCCATATTATAACTCAACCTTTCCTCTAGGTGCTATTGTTACCTCATTTGATCAAATCCTCTTCATCAATAAAAAAAAATGATATTACTCAAACCATCTAAGAAATTTTCTTACTAGCAAGTTGTAGGTTTGACATCAATGACAAAACAATGATTGAAACACATTCTCATACTTGTATCAATTTGTTTTCAATGGTTGACAAGGGTAAGACTCCCTAGGGAAGTGAATGGATTGAGAGGCCATCAAAAGGCCCAAAACTTAAAGATACTAGCATAAAGGCTTTCTTTGAAATTGATAATATTTCTAGTCCACCAACTTGTGCAACTACAAGTGTAGAAGCCAATCACATTAGCTCACTGCTACCACAAGCTTGGGTTATCATTGAGTTAGACCAAAATGAATCAAATGAGGATAACAATGTTGCAATAGTAGAAGATTTTGTAAGGAAATAATAGACTAATAAAATTTAGTTGGATGAAAATTCTAGGACTGAAGAATATATTCAGGTTGGTATAAAGAAAAGAAAAAGGAATATAAAAATGGGGTGGGAGTGGAAAATGAAAATTAATTTTAAGTTTGACTGGGTAGAAAATTACTTCGTCATTCAACCACTCCTAATCAATGATGAACAACCAATAAAATGTAGGTTTATAGTTTGTACCCAAAAAACTAAAAGAGAAAAGAAGTTGTGGCTAAAGCTTGACACTATAGAAAAGTATATTGGTAATATTTATGAAAAACAAACCATAGATAGAAAGAAAATAATAGTGGTGAGATAGAAATCAAAGGAAGAATGTCTTCATGTTAAGTATTCTATAGAATATGAAGAGTATAACAAGAGAATGATAGTAATTGGTATTGGTAGTAGAGGAAATCCACTCAAGGTTAGGCTTCAACATGCAGCCAATGATGCAAGCTTGGTAAAGACCATTCAGATGAGTATTATTTTTCATATTTTTTCTAGAGGTCATAATATGAGAGACTTCTCAAAATATAGTAATTTATTATCTTTTTTGGGATTTCCTCATTATCTTATGTCACATTAGTCAACAAGTACTAGATGGGAAATGAAAAACTATCTTGCTGAGGTGGAAAAGAAAAATTTACAAGAGAGTAAAAAAATCAAAATTCATTTCATTATCCTTACATGAAGTCACTGTGGTATATAACACTTCTTGGGTTTGTATGCATGTCTATACTATAAAAGAACATGTATGTTGAGCTCATCTACCTATGTGTTTTTAAAATGAGGGCTAATTCAACAATAGAAAATTTATATTTAGAAGTTAAAAATCTTTGAATGAAATTGCTGATATGGATAACTTAACAAATGCCAAGAATTCAGTGTGTGTTAGCGCTAATGTCAAAAGTTGAAGACCTAATCAATGAGCTCCAATCCCACTTCTATAGAATTCCTAAACATTTTGTAAAATTAATTAAGATTTTTTATGAGGTAGTAACAATAGGAAACAAGCTTCTCAAGCATGTTGAGACTAGATGGGTCTCTTTACATGGACTAGCAGATTGAGTTATTACAAAATATCAATCCTTTCAATTGGAGAAATATATGAGAAATGCCTCACAATAGACAAATCCCTTGATTTGTTAAATAAGTTAAGTGATATAGAGATCTTGTTAGCTTTAGCTAGTCTTCTCCATATGTTAGATTTAATGAACAAATTTGTTAAGAAATCCCAAGACAGAACTATGTATATCCATGTGTATAGTGATTTATGTAAAATGGCATGTTCAAGCCTGGATGTTATGTATTCAGATCTCACAATTCATAGCCTAATTCTTTCCAAGTGGGAGTTAATTACATATTTGAATCATGCTAAGAATATTTTAGGATTAAATGAAAAAAATGAGCTATGTGTGTTTGTAAAAGGATTTCAAATGCCAGTGCACCAATGTAAGACAAACAAAAGAGGTATAGCAATGCCAATGAGAAAGGAAGATTTTGATAGGATTGTTAAATCTATTAGTGAAAATGTGAAGTCTATTTCCTATCGAATTTCAAGTGAGATTCATGAAAGATTCATAATACAAAGTTGTTTAATAAAAAACTTGAAGAATTGATAACACAATTTTTCAAAGATGCACATTGCAATGGACAACCAATAATGAGTTTTAGATTCAAATAAACTTAGTAAATAATGTAAACAGTTTGCAGTGTGTATGAAATAGAAGATGAAAAACTTCAAGAATCCATTCGATCCTAGTTTGATAAAAAGAATCTAGAAAAGGATGAGTGAGAGTGAAGTATTATGTAACTCAATATCAAAATATTTCAAACTTGTTGATTTATATCAAACAATGATACTGGGGTTGGTGGAAGATGACAAAGTTTTCAATGCGTTGGGGTTTTTGAAATCAAAGATAAAAACAAGCTAGACAAAAATTTGGAAACTTGCTTGAGGTTGTTTGTAACTCAATACAATGATGAAGATTTTCCTTATAACAATTTGGAATTATGTGCATGAAAGATGAGGGCTTTGCAACACTTCAAAAGCTAGTTGTCCTACTGGTAATTCTAAGACAAACGATGGATATGGGCATTAAAGTCAGAATGAAAACAAAGATTATTTTGATTTTCAATACTTGAATTTGAATGAAGAGGAACCTATTAGTTTTAGTTAATTTTTGGATTTGGAGTCCATTTTGGATATGGAAGCATCACATCTCAAGCTAGGTCAATAAACTATGATGTGATTTAGCATTTAGTTTTTAGGTATTTATAGTTTTTGTCTATTTCTTGCATATTCATTCATATAAAAATTTCAAATTACAAAACTATAGTTCATGATTTTTGTTATTGTGTTACCAAATGGAGCCTTCATTTGAATTGATGTGAATAATTGTTGATAACATGATAAATCTAAATTCTATATGTAAATTTTTTTGGCATAAGTTTTTGAACAATTTAATTTGTCTCATATTATCAATAATTTTTTATTTTAGTGTTTGTGGTAGTATGGTTCTATCACATAAATGTTAAGCAACAAAACATATACATACATGAAGATTTAAGATGAAGAACCCCATATAAACTGTCACAAAAATTTGGAGCAACAAAACATATACATGTACATATTTATGATCAAGAGACCCCTATAAATATTTTATCACGAGCAATTTATCCAAAATGGAAATAAAGTCACCAAAAATTGAAGAAGCTGAAAGAATGGTCTTTGTATTACTCCAATAACTATATTGGTGAAACACATACAAGAATAGGGAAGAGGCGCAAGCATGAAAGTTCCTGCCTTTAATAGTAAAATGAATCCTATTGTAAAAATTAAAAAATACATATCATATAACATTGATTTAGTAAATCTAATGTAAACCATCTTTCAATTTATTTATCTTATTTAGCCATCTAATAATGATAACCATAATAGATTAAGAATACTTATCAATTAAGAATATATATTTGCAAAAGTACAAATTTAATATATATAAGATATTTATATTAATTATAATATAATTAGTAAATAAAAATATAAATTAATTTTTTATTAAATCATTATAAATAGAAGAATTAATTAATTTCATTTAATTAAAGAAATTTCTACTCGGTGATGAAATTAAAATATAATGTCACAGTATTTAATTTATTGACTTATATATCTACATATTTGCAAAAAAAACAAAAAAAAACTAGCAACTGTATGCCTAAAATGTGGGCACACTATTATGAGTCATTATATTCAAGATTGCTCAAAAATGAGGTTTTGAATGGTGGCTCACAGCTCTCTATTCATGGAGCACAAGGGTTTGTAATGGAGGCCCTCAGTTTGACCTAGTTTATGCCCATGCAAGTACACCATGAAATAAGAGATTCAAGGATCCAATATGCATGCAAATGGAGATGAAACTTGTAATGCCCTATTTGGAGATCCTTAGAAACAAGGATGAAAAACAAGTCAGAACAAATTTTTTTTTACAAGTGTAAGTGCACATGATACAACCTACACAAACCAAAAGATCGCAACGGAAGACTGAAAGACAACCAAGCACCAACGGATCTCCAAATGCCACTACCAACAAGAACACAGCCACGAAAAACCACAAAGACCTACCAAGCTAAAGGACATAAGCTGACTCTTGGAAACTGGCTAAGTCTGAAATCCTAAAGCCCTGAAATTTGGCTAAGTCTGAATTTTTGAAGCCCTAATTTTTCCTAGAATCTACACCTTAGCTCGTAGAGGTCTGAAACCCATCTCAAATGAATCGTCGCATTTATTAAAATATATCTTAAGTATAAGGAATTAAATATATACGTCAACTTATACTTAAACGATATATTTTAAACCCCGAAGGACAACAACAAAAACCCAAAAACTGAATTTCAAAGGAAACCTCCTGAATTCAAAATGCAACAACATAGGCTTGAAGAACACCCAAAAGGGTATCTAGATCAACTCTCAAAATGATCAGAACACTAAAAAAAAAAATGTCTATTTTTGGCACGCACAGGTTTTAACCAAAAGGCGTGCAACACTTTTTACTAAGGGAGGGCGACACTTCTCCCTTACTACGTGCGACACTTCTCAAGAAGGCGTGCGATACTGGAAAAGTATCGCGCAAAATTTCTCATGAAGTCGTGCGACAATCTTCCAGTGTCATACGACACTTCTCCAGTAATGCGTGCGACACTTTATAGTATCATACAACATTATTTCTATGGGCGTGCGATACTTTATCAGTGTCGCACAATGCTGAACAAATGTCGCCCATAGAAAATAAAAACACTTAAGGAAACTCAAAAATGGGAAAAAATGACAAAAGAACCTCCACATCGGGGAGTACTGGATCCACATCTCAAGGCCAGAACACTCGAACCAGAATTGAGTAACTGAAATACAGAAAAAAAAATCTAACCATCTATCAAACAAGGAAGGGAAAGTACAGAAAGGAAACATCACATTCAACTGAAATAAACATCGCAATAACATAGATAACATTGCAATGAGCAAAAATAACCAACTAAGTACGTGGTTCCTCCCAACCGTCAATGGAATCATAGGACCATCGTGGGCCCTAGCCATCCCCCGCGCATAACATCCCAAGCCATTGATCAAATCATTAGTGTTGTCGTAATAGGGACGTCACTACTAAACATGCTACAATGTAAGTAAATAAAATCTAACATGCTAGTAGTAGGCATAAGATAAAAGTGTAATCAGATAACATCATCTACTATATGCTAATCATCATGATGAGGAATGCATTAAAACTAACATCATCTAAACATGATAACATCATAATGAGAGCATAAATCACAAGAAGCATACTCCATATACTGAAGTACCAAGTGACACATCCAGCTACATTCGTACTAGGACAATAGACTGTATCTGCACACCGGTCCCTAGCAGTGGTGAGGGTAGCTACGCCTCCCAACCATGTGGCACCCGTAGGTCCACACTCGCCATGCTGATGGAGATAGTGATCCAACTGCAAACACACAAAAAACACAACAACCATGGCTAACACTCACGCCAAGCAGTATGATGACTAAAACCAAGACATAGACAATGCATAAACTATAGGTCTTGGTCAGACACCTCAATGGGCTTACTATGTAGGGGCTGACATCATGGAGAGTCGCTTGGCATCGACAAGCCCAATCTTGGATCGTGTGTCCTCAAACTTAATTGGGTGCTCACACATTGTGTCCTTGAACATAATCGGGTGCTCACACATTTTATTATCTTAAATTTTATTACCTCCTAGTGTTTTCTTTAATTATCACTTATATAAAACTTCCTTTGCCAACCCATGACGTCATGATCGTCGGGTTGCAAAATAGAAGCCCCTTCCATATGCTACCCTACCCTACCCATGCTCATCCAATGATGAGTGCCCATAGGCATGCAAATTCCCAACCCAACCCCAATGATCATAACTTCCAAAAATGCTACGAAAGGTTGAGGCTCGCAAGACATCTGACTATGTACGCGCACGTACTCGTGTGTGGCGCACCACCATCACGAAGATCTGTTAGTGTAGTTTTTTAATTTTTTCTATTTTTCTAATTTTTTCCTAAACTTTTAATAATCTCGCGTAGGTTAATAAAGAATTTCTTATTAGGTGAATGGTTGTGAGGTGTCACCTTCCTACATGTGAGCATCCATTAGCTATCTTGGGAAGATACTTTTCTATCTTTAGTCCAATAGATGGTTGCTCCTCATTGGTTGGTGTTGCCACCTCCTCCCTCTTCCTAGCCTATATAAGCATGCTACCTGGCTTGTATTTGCATCTCTTATTTTTGCATCCTCTTAATGCTATTTTGTTTCTAGCATTTGCATTACTCTCTTGGAGACTAACTCTATGATGTTATTTTGATTTTGTATCATTTGCATTCATAGTTTAGATATTTACTCTTTGCACTAGTTTTCTAGGTTATTAATCTTTTCAGATTCTAACATGGTATCAGAGCTTTTCTATGTGCAAAAGTAGATTTTAGTTTCCTTATTTGAGAGATTCGGGGGGGCAAATAAACTTTATTGTAGTTTTTTGAAAAATGAAGTATGCTCTTCTCTTGCATCTTTGGATGATCCTGAGAATTAGAAAAGTTTTGACAAAAATAGTTTTTCTCTAGGGTTTCAATCTCAAATCTGACAACCAACTTGCATATTTGGAGTTTTCAATCAATTTTGCAAGTTCCAGCATGCCATTGATGGACTTGAGAAGCTAATCCAGCATTTGCATGTCATATTTTGGTTGCTGGGGTCAATTTTTGATTTTTGGAGCCATTTTTTACTGTTAAAGGCGTTTGATTTACACTACAGCAACATCTTCTATACATCAGCAAGAAAAATGCTTTCTTAGTTTTGTTCGCAGCCCCGAAAAATCATCTGGGTATCTTTTAGATTTTGCATGCAAGCTATATATTTTTCAGAATCGAGCATTCAAAGCTACAGCCATACCCCTCTCCGTTGGTAGTCGCAGATTTGAATGCAATTTTTCTTCAAATCAGGGGATCAGCAAATTTTTGAAGCACTTTCAGCCCAAATGGACATCACCATTGGATCTAGAACGCCGTTTGCAGTCAGAATTCATATAAAGCTTGTTATTTTTGGACACGGGGCAATTTTGGAGATTTTTTGAAGCCTCCAAGCTCTGTCATACGGATCATACGGAAGCAGGGTTGGAGAAAAAAAAAAATTTAAAAAAAATTTTCGGGCGCACCGCCGCCGCACCACCATGGGGCCACCATGGCGCACCTGCGCGCAACCCGCAGCGGCTGCAGACAGCAGCGCCACCCCGGGGCAGCCATGGCCCGCCCGCCACCCATCCTCCGCCCTCTGCCGGTGATTTTTGTGGCCACCGCTCAGTCTTGCCGCCCCTGCGGCCTGCTCCACTCAGTTCTCGCCATCCAATCAATGTCCAAAAGCTCAGCGCCGGCTAGCACAGTCAGCATTTTGGTGCTGAGTCAGCGCGCATTCTACGCGTGACACGTGGCACGGGTGCCACATTGCACTTTGCCACATGGCCCCTGCCACGTCATCTGTACTGCCACGTGGCATCCTTTTTTGTTGCGATGAGCCAGAGGCCATTATTTTTAATCTCTGGTTTTGCTGAAGTCAGCATGACATCATCCTGCATCAGCACCTTCTTGCACCTCTCCTAGGGTCATTTTGGACCTACCTTCGGTTTTTTGGCCATAACTTTTGCATACGGAGGTATTTTTCTGATCCAAAAGAAGCACCAGAAAGCTTGTTCTGAGACAGAGATGCTGGTATAGGTGTTTTTGAGTTTTGATACAGTTTGGTTTCCTATTATGGCAGTCAAAGCTGGATGTTCTATTTTTCACTCCGGGAGGTGTATCTTGAGCTTTCGATCTTCGATTTTGGACTTTTTTATATCGCCGGAAAGCTCTTTCTATGCTCTTTTTAGTGATGCTAGTTGTTGTTCCAGATTCTATTATAGACACATCTTATTTAGTCTTTTGCATTTTAGCATTCTGGTGGATATTCTATTTGTTTTAGGTCTGGAGATCGATTTTGTTGCTTCAGTTGCTTCATTTTTGGCTTTACCTTCTGTTGTTTCAGCTTTATGTTTTTTCTGATCATTTTTTATATTCATTGTAAGCATCTTTATGCAACGCACTGAGATAAAGTGTCACTCTTGCGTTTTGGGATCCTTTTCATCATTGTGATTCATTATACTCGCACTATTATATAAAGTGTCATGGGGGGGATAGTTGTTTGCCACTTATAGGCCCTCTTTCTCTAATTCCTCATGCAGTGTCAATGACACATGCCTTTATTTGTGTTTGTACCTTACTCTCGATGTGTTTGGCTCCTGTGTTGTAGGAGATTTTTGGCCCATCTTTTCAGCTTCCTGTCACCTCACCTACCTTAAAGGGAGGTTATATTGTTGTTCTATGCTTCTTTGGTTGATGGTTCGTGCCTTCTATTTCCATGGAGGTTCCTTTGGTTGATGGTTTGTGCCTTTTATTTCCATGGAGTTTCTACAGATCAGCATTTTGATAGAGTTTTGCGGTTCTTCATGCTTCAATGATGCTGCTTCTTCATGATCACTCCTTGTTCCTATTTTAGGGGACAATTTCCCTAGCGGGAGACTTCTTCAGTTCTTCACTAGGTTCTTACCTCTTTTTGGGGGAGGGTTTTTCCCATGTGGTTTTCTCTCTTTCCCCGCTTTCAAAGGTTGCATCTTCTTACATTGTACTTGGGTACCTAACATGGCCTCGTTGCCAGGACCCATTTCTACATCCACCTAAGCTTCGCTTATGGGGGGCTGTTAGTGTAGTTTTTTATTTTTTCTATATTTCTAAGTTTTTTCTACACTTTTAATAATCTCGCTTAGGTTAATAAAGCATGTCTTATTAGGTGAATGGTTGTGAGGTGTCACCTTCCTACATGTGAGCATCCATTAGCTATCTTGGGAAGATACTTTTCTATCTTTAGTCCAATAGATGGTTGCTCCTCATTGGTTGGTGTTGCCACCTCCTCCCTCTTCCTAGCCTATATAAGCATGCTACCTAGCTTGTATTTGCATCTCTTGTTTTTGCATCCTCTTAATGCTATTTTGCTTTCAGCATTTGCATTACTCTCTTGGAGACTAACTCTATGATGCTATTTTGATTTTGTATCATTTGCATTCATAGTTTAGATATTTACTCTTTGCACTAGTTTTCTGGGTTATTAATCTTTTCAAATTCTAACAAGATCAAATAAAAGGATTAGAAGAGAACACAAAGCAACAAGTCCCTCAACTGTAAACAAAATTGAGAGGACGGATGCAACACGCATCTCAATGCAAGAAAAGATGCAAAAGTGGGCTAACTAGTATCCAAACAGATCACCCAAGTCCACGAACCACAATGTGCCAAGAAAACTTGATAAAACAGGTTGGCACACAAAATGAGGTAAAAACTCCAAATTTTGGAAAAATTCCAAAATTAAAACTCATTTGGCCCTTGGGTTCAAAAACTCCAAAAATCCAAAAATAAATGAAAACGGACACCATATGCAAAAACGGCTAGCATAACGGCCCAAAAACCCAAAACCCCATTTCAAAAATAGGGAAAAACATTCATACCCGACCAACTGGGCAGAACTAGCAACCAGATACGGAGGGGAACACTAGTTCTCAGCCTCCTAACATATTGCTACAAGAAATAGAAGCTGAAACGGAGCGAAAACTATAAAACGGGAAAGACCTACCTGAAGGAAAAAGAGGCAAAAATTGAAACCCGCACAATAAAATAAACCACTCGCCAAAATAGTTGAAAACGACGGCAAAGCATAAACTCCTTGAGCCGAATCCAACGAGACCAACCTCGTGCAGATCCCATGCTCACAGCTCCTAGAATAAGCAAAACAAGAATCCTTCAAAAGAGGATTTCCAAATTTTCTCTACAATTCTATTTTCAAATTGTGAAAAGTGATTTATGAAATCACTTTTCCAATACTTATTCACTTTTTGGGTGAATAGTCAATTCTAGAAAATAGCTAGCTGGAGTAGTTAAACTTCAAATTGACCCAAATGAAAATAGGTTATTATCCACAACAGGATTTCACCTAAGGCAAAGTTGCCAAAAATTAAATTTGAAAAGATTAAAATCTGAAAACTCCAAAAACATAGAAAAACACTTAACACTTTCGCGACAAATGCGAACTTCTAAATGCACAGACACACTCACTGGTCTAATCACATAATGCAAATGAGTTCGGATTTACTAATCACCGAAAGGTTTTGATCTAAACAATAACAATAAGGGTACATCGACCATATAGGAACGACATGGGTAAATATGAATAGTTGAATCACTAACTCCATGTGCCACTGCCAGGGATATAATTCCTGCACACTAAAACACACGATCAAGTACAATGGCAAATAATATCATAGCCAAAGCAACATGTATTAAAATACCTATTTAATCCATTTACATCACTCACATTCGCAAAAAGCGTGAAGATACAAGAATGAAGTAAATAACCAAAGCATAGAATCCATCTCATAACATAATCAACAAATAGGTCCAATACATCATATAACTAGATATCATCATAGATCTATTGTCATCTCAAAATGACATCCACATGCAAATGTGATAAACTGAACAGTATAGCAGTAAAGCATCTATGGTACTGAATCCAAGTATAACATCCGACCCTCGGGTCATCATAAGGTACAAAATAATAAGAGTATCAAGTATCTCTTGAATCAAAATAGACAAGACATAGACTGCAAACATGAGAGGCACTACAAAACTAATCTAAATGATAACAGTGCAAAATAATGCAAGAAGGGAAATGTAATAACAATGCAATACGAAAACAAATCTAGATCTAAGTTAATATGAAAATGCAAGGATAAAAACTCATGATGGAAGCCATGCATGCAAGAGAGAATAAGACAAGAAGATAGAAGTTCTCCACAAAAAGCTTTAGTATTCAAAATCCTTCAAAAATTGCTCTCCAAACCTGCAACATAACAATAGCATAATAATAGATGTCCAAAATGAGGAGAGGGCTCTCCCTTATAAAGAAGATTGGATGATCAAGATTAAGAGGAAAAAAGATTTAATCAAGGGTGGAGAAAGAATGATCTCTGTGAAATAAAGATCCCCTAATGAGAAAATAGGAAAAGAATTAAATGGAGAACAAAGTGGAAAGAGGAAAAAGATAACACCCACGTTAAGTGTAGAGAAAACAAAAAACAGATTTATTTAATTTTTTATTTTTTTTTATTTCCTTTTTCATGTGGGAGAAAAGAGGAGGAAAATTAAATGGAATCCCAATTAGAATTTTTTTTTTTAAATTAATTTTTTATTTGTTTTATTTTCTTTTTCATCAAAAAGAGATATATAAGTGGGATTTTTATTTAATTAAAAGGGGGCAAGTTCTTTTAATTAAATAGGAAATATTTAATTAAATTAAAAGAGGGGTTTTTCTCTTAATTAATTAAATGTGGATGAATTATTTGATTAAAAGAGAGGTTTTCTTTTAATTAAATGGAAACTTATTTTATTTAATTAAAAAGGAGATTTTCTTTTAATTAAATAAGACTTAGGATTAAAATGATCAACCTTAAAAATGAAAAAAAAATTGAATTTGATCAAGGAAATTGATTTAATAAAATATTGCAAACCATTGATTTAGGAAAATTGATAAATTGAATAATGGGGGCTAATAGTCTAGGTGACCATTTTAGGGTGCATACATTTTTCCCTGTTTGACTAATGTGTGATTGATTTGGGAACATATGTAGTCAAAGAAAGAAATTAAAGTTTGAGATCGATTTGGGATCACAAAACAACCCAGATGTGTGGTCGATTCGGGAACACATGAGGACAAAGAATACAAATAAATTCTAACTTAAACAAGTCAAGGATAAAATTGATAAAACTGAATCAAGGATTGAAGTTGATAAGTACTGCCCCCTTATGATTGAAATCAAAATGAGATAGAGGAGAAACAACAAATTGATAAATTTGATCAAATCGAATAAATGATAAAGTTCGTGATGTAAGATGAAAGATATAAGAATCATAGAACCAAGGTAGATCATCAAGCATGAAATATTATGCCCCAAAGTTGAATTAGAAGAAAAGAAGTGGGGGAAAAAAAATTGGAAGATATAAGTTTGGAAGATATGAAAAGAAACAAAAAGAAGAAAAGAAAATGCCCCAAAGTCAATCAACATATTTAAGATAGAAATTTTGATTGAGATCATGAAAGAAGATAAGGAAATGAAGATCAAAACATGACCACAATTGATTAAAAGTCCACAATAAAAATGAAGGGAAAACCCTCTCAAACTCATACTGGAGCCTAAAAATGCAAACTAACATGAAGTCTAATAATGCAAGCTACATGAAAATGCAAAGGTGTACTTGCAAAAGAGCAACTATAACATAGGATTTTGTGTTCATCATTCATTAGAGAATGTAAAAGAACTTATTTTCATCACTGGGCCATTATTAATGGACATAAAAAAAATCACACAATCATCTCTAGTTACAAGCACAACTATGAAGATATGAATGTGATTTATATCAGATTGGAATGTGGAAAGATTCTAACATAAGCATCAAAGACATAAAGGTCAAGGTGACTTCAATGTTAGCTTATCCAAGTTAATATAGCAAAACTATGCTCATATCAAGGCATAAATATCAAGATGACCATAAGAATGATTGTGCAAAAATAGTCAAAGATGATGCCTCAAATCTCCTAAGTGTTTCAAGGGGACAACAAGAGACAGTCTAGAGTTCAAGACCACACCCACAAGAACAAAAAAAAAAAAAAAAAACATGCCCCATGCCCCAAGTCTTCTAGCTATGCATCCCGGAGAGACTTATAAGACAAGGACACTCAACAAAAATCAATAACAGTCAGTACACAAAAAAGATCATAACATAAGTCAAGCATTAAGGGTTGCGTTTAAAATTTAAGTGTGTTAACTGATATTGAGTTCTGAGGATAAGAATCAAATTCTTGCAAGAAGGGAAGATCACATGACAAAAATGGGTAAGACCAAATTGATAAGTGTTAAAAAACACTTGATGTCAACAGTTGTATTGAAAAAAATATGGTTGGGGTGGTGTTGAAAAACACTATTTGCAAGGTGTCCTAAAGACTAACTCATCCAAGAGACCAAAGCTAACATAGTTATGCCCCCTAGACAAAGACCAATTCCAAACAAAGGCAACAAGGACAAAGTGTGATGGAGAAAGGCTAAGTATCGAGGACACGCACTAAGAAACAGGGTTGCAAAAGGCTTTAAGTAGTGCTCATTTCCAAGTTTTCACCACTTGGATTTTTTTAAATTTTTTTTTATCAGGACCTTTTATAATTTTTTTGTAATTTTGCTACCGAGGTGCCTATTTCCAGGTTTTCATTAAGGAACTTTTTCTTTTTCTTTTCTTTTTTTTGAATTTTTGAATTTTTTGATTTTTTTTATAGTATTTTTGGAATATATAATTTTTTTAAAGATACATTAAAGTGCCTATTTCTATGTTATCACTAAGATGATCATTTTTTTTAGAAATTTTTCAATTTTTAGAATTTTCACAATATATCATTTTTTTGAATTTATTTTAAGATCAATAAATATGTACAAAGATGCCCCCAAATAGAATAAGCATCACAGATAGAACTTCTTCAAGTGCAAGACATTGACAAGATTAGGGAGCTACTCTCCCTCTACTGTAGATAGTAAACAGGCACTAGAACCAAAATTTGTTGTAATAATGTAAGGTCCAAGCCAATTAGGTTCAGACTTACCCTTTTGATCTCTATTCTATTGATTCATAGGATTCACACGTAGGACAAGATCTCCCACTTGAAATTCTCTAGGGTGAACCTTTTTGTTGAATGCTTTTGACATGCGATTTTGATAGACTCTCATATGGTCAAATGATGCTTAACACTTCTCATCTAGAAGTTTTAACTCTTGAAATCTCATGGTGCGATAATCATCATCTATGACTAGACCTTTGAGAGAAACTCTAAGTGAAGGAATCTCAACCTCTAAAGGTAACACTGCTTCAGCACCATATGTAAGGGAAAAAGGAGTAGCCTCAGTAGGAGTGTGAATACTCATTCTATAGGCCCACAAAGCTAGATTTATTTGTAAGCACCAATCTCTACCATTCTTATGAACTATTCTATGCAAGATTTTAAGAATGATTTTGTTTGATGCTTCTGCTAGACCATTTCCTTGTGGGAAATAAATAGAGGACCAATGTTGTTTTATCTTGAACTTCTTATAGAGTTTCTTAAGGTCCTTATTTTTAAATTGACCTCCATTGTCAGTGATAATATCAGAAGGCACTCTATATCTACAGATAATATGATTCAAGATAAATATAGAAACTGTCTTACTTGAGGCAACAGAAAGTGGGATAGCTTCTACCCATTTAGTGAAATAATCAGTGGTAGTGATAATAAACTTGTGTCTACATAATGAGTTGGGATCAATCTACCCAAAAAGATCAAAGGCCCAATGCTAAAATGGCCAATGAGAAATAGAAGGAATGAGCTCCCTACCTAGAGCATGTATTAGGTTACCATGTTTTTGACACTTTTCACATGACTTTGCAAAAGCTACTGCATCAGCCTGCATTGTGGGCCAATAGTACCCCACCCTAAGAAATCTTCGAGCATGGAAAGACCATTAGAATGTGCCCCACAGATACCCTCATGGATGTCAACTAACACATGATTAGATTCTTCCTTTTCTAAGCATCTAAGAAGTGTTCCATCTAGACCCTTCCTATACAAATCACTAGAGATAAAGGAATGGTGAGTGGCATTTTGAATAAGGTTTCTGCATTCAGATCAGTTAAAGGTTTCAGGTATAATTCCATCATGAATGTATGAGTAAATGGCACCATAAAAAGATGACTCATGACCAACAAGGGTACAAATAACATGACTTTCTTGGGAATCATAGCTAGGGTGATGTAGCTCTTCCACTAGGAATTCAAATCTTGATTCATGTTGCTCTAATTGAAGAAGTGAAGCAAGTGTAGCCATAGCATCAGCTGCCTTATTTTTTGCTTGAGGGATTTGCTAGAATGAGATGAATGTGAAGTAGAGTTGGACAATCATCATTGACTTGGTTGATTATCAACTATGAATCTCCATAGATGTGTAACTCTATAATTCTCCATTCTATGGCCATCTAAAGTCCATTTGTTAAAGTTTCATATTCAACAATGTTGTTTGTCATGGAAATAATAACTTGTAAGATTTAGTAATTGTGTACCCTTGAGGAGAAAAAAACAACACACTGGCTCCTGAACCACTTTGCATAAAGGACCCATCAAAGAACATCTTCCATGTTCTTTCAGTCATATACATGAGGTGATCATCTGGGAAATCAACTTGAATATGTGCATCATCTTGTAGTGGGAAATCAGCCAATTGATCTGCTATGGCTTTGATTTCTTTACGCTCAATGTACTCTATGTCAAACTCTGAAAGGATCATCATCCATTTAGGAAGTATACCTATGAGGGAAGCCTTACATAGTAAGTACTTGAGTGGATCTATTTTTTCTATGAGGTGTATAGTGTGTGCAAGCATATAATGTCACAACTTTTGGGGAACAAACACAACTGTGAGGCAAGCTTTCTCAATACTGGTGTAATTAACCTCATATGAAACAAGAGTACGACTAATGTAATATATTTCTCTTTCTTTCCCATGTTCATCAAGTTGAGCTAATAATGCCCCCAAGGAAGATTTTGTTGCCGAAATGTATAGGATAAGTGGTTTCCCTAGGATAGGAGGCATTAAAATAG
Organism: Cupressus sempervirens; assembly: GCA_028749045.1. Lineage (NCBI taxonomy): Eukaryota > Viridiplantae > Streptophyta > Pinopsida > Cupressales > Cupressaceae > Cupressus > Cupressus sempervirens. The sequence continues at coordinate 141,918,592 of CM053783.1, read as the reverse complement.
GAGGATTTTCCAAGTATTTCTTGATTTGATCCATGCTCCTTTGACATTCATCATTCCATATACATTTGACTCCTTTATGTAAGTTCCTATTGAAAGGTTGAGCTCTATCTGCCAACTATGAAATAAACCTCCTTATAGATTGAAGACATCCTTGAAGACTCCTCATTTGACTAATGTTTTTAGGAGGTGGCATATCCATAATTGCTTGAACTTTTTCAGGGTCCACCTCTATCCCTTTTGTTGAAATAATGAATCCTGGTAATTTGCCAGAGGTGACTCCAAATGCACACTTTTTAGGATTTAACCTTAGTTGAAATTGTTCCATATGATCTAGAATGACTTCTAAATCATCTAAGTGTGTATCTCTTTTCTTAGACTTGGCCAAGCTATCATCCACATAATCTTTCATGTTTTTATGCATCATATCATGAAAAATAGTTGTCATAGCTTGTTGATAGGTAGCTCCTACATTTTTTAATCCAAAAGGCATAACATTCCAACAATAGGTACCCCATGCACAAGTAAATGCAGTCTTTTCTTGGTCTTCAAGAGCTATCTTAATCTGATTATATCTAGAAAAACCATCCATTGAGGAATAAATCTCATAATCTGCAGTCATATCCACTATCATGTCTATATTAGGAAGTGGAAAATCATCCTTTGGGCATGCTTTATTAACATCTCTAAAATCTATGCAAACTCGAATGGTTTTTTCATGTTTGAAACTAGTACAATGTTTGATATCCATTCAGCATAAGCAATAGCCCTTATGAATTTTCCACCAAGAAGTTTCTCTAATTCTACCTTGACCAAGAGAGCTATGTGAGGATGCATTTTTCTCAATTTTTGCATAACTAGTTTAACACCTGGAGCTATGGATAATTGATGCATAATATGATTTGTGTCCAACCCTAGCATATCTAAATATGTCCATGCAAAATTAATCTTCTTTTCTTGTAACAACTTAGTATAGACTTCTTTTTCTTGTGATGACAAAGACTGAGCTAAATGTACCATTTTCAAAGCTTAATCCGTACCCAAATTGATTGTTTGTGTTGGTTCAATAAGCACTGAAGATCTATCTTGAAAATAACTAGGAAGATAATCAAGTACCTCATCCTCAAGCACCTCAGAGAGGTTTCCACCCTTGGATATGTCCTTTCTTTTTACTTTGTTTGGTTTTGACACTGCCACATAGTGATTTTTGCCATCAAAACTCCTATTCTTTTTCCTTTCTTTTTTCTTTATGTTGCGACTAAGGTACTTGATATTTGGCTCTATCATATTGGTAGCTAGTTGACTAGTGGAAGAGACTATATAGGTTCAATGGCATTCAAATAATAGGCTATTTCATAGTCATTTTGAAATGTTAAGAGCTCAGGTTCTTGATTGCATTGAGACCAATCAATTAGGTCAGGATGAATAAGAGGTAAATCAATGATGGGTTCAAGGTTGTGAATATGAATGATATCTCTAGTGACTGAAGATCTTAAAGTCTGTCAAGTAACTTCTTAAACTTCCCAAATCAAAATTTTTCCTCACAAGTGAAGGATCATCCACTAGAGCATCATGCAAGTTCAAATCCTCTAGTCCTATGCATGATTCATTGACGAACTCAGGTTGAGAACTATATGTATGAACAACGTCAACATCCATATCAACTATGGAAGGTTCTGAGAAAGAGTGCCATTCATACTCATGTGAATCTATTTTTGAGTCTTGACTAGGATGCTTACACCATGAAGGCTTTAGATGTCCGGACGTGGGTGCCTCAATGTCATTAAGGGTCACACTTTCATGTTCTAAATTTGCAACTATCTCATGAGATATTTGACTATGTAAATCTCCCCAAAGGAGATTAGTAGAAGGGAGCCAATCTTCACACATATCTTGTTGGTTTTCCAAATTAGGTCTGTACTCTTGTTCTTCTTCTCTATCTGACTTATCAAGGATAGGAGCAACATTATTGTGGTTTGCATATCCTAGGCCAACCAATTGTTTAGACTTGCATTCGAAAAGACCATGATCAAGGGGTTTAGCTCTAGCATCCAATCTATTTCTAAGAGGGCCATATCTAGGATAGCCCATCTTCTTGACAAAAGTATACCCTTGTCCATAAGCTTGAGGAGAGGGAGTGAAGTTCTCATTATGCATATACTTCTCTTCTCTGTAAATCCAATCTCTAATAGCCACATCTTCTTTCTCATCTTGAATAGACACTGATGACTATACAAATGTGTCAAATAATGTCATAGCTAAAGAGGAATGTTTCATCTCAGGTGAGATTGGTAATGTTGCAAGGGATTTGAGTTGATATCCCCCCCTTCCAAGGCCTATGGATTTGAACGTGTCTTTACAATTAACTAAAATTGCATTAAAATCATCTGCTTCTCTATTGAGGGGAACATGAGTATTTGCTGAAATTGAGTTAATAGACAAAGTGTTATCCCTAGGAATACAAATCTCTATTCTGTTGTATGGAAACTTAACACACTAATGATAGGTAGATGGCACTACTTGCATATCATGAATCCATGGTCTACCAAGTAAAATGTTGTATGCAAGGGGTCCAACATCAACTATTTGGATTAAAACATCTTTTTCAATAGGGCCAATCCTAACAGGAAGGATAGCCAACCCCTTGGAACTTCTCTTTGCCTCATCATAGGCTTTGATAGTAATCTTTCTTCTGGTATCAATAACATGTTCATAATAACTTAATGTTTTTAAAAGACTCAAAGAAAAAATATTAAGCCCAGCACCCCAATCTATCAACACATACCCAACATGGGTCCTATGGATCATGACCTCAATATGAAGAGAAAATTTGTGTGGATGGCTCAAAGATTTATCATCTTCCTCCAAAAAAGAAAGGTAATGAGGGCTAGCAATATGATTAACCATGTTTTGAATTGATCGACGTCTAAATTATTGGGGACATTTTCCATATGCAAAGCATCCTCAAGGACTTGTTTATGTCTCAGAGACAACTCTAAAAGCTCAAAGATTGAAATTTGAGTAGGAGTTCTTTGCAATTGATCAACAAGATTATAATGACTTAGGATTAACCACTAGTTTTGAAGGGACACTCTTGGATTGCACATGTTTTGGCTTACTTGGTTGGTTTGAACTAGGTCCTTTGATAACAAGGGGACTTCGTGTAACGACATTGAGACTTTGGGAAGACACTTGCTTAGGTTTACTTGACTAGTTTAAATTGGGTCCTCTAATGAAAAGGGGACCTTGAGATGACTCTCTAGAGTGAGCACCCCTTAGCACCAATATAGGTTTTTCAACAAGGATAGGAGAGCTCAAATTTAAATCACAACCATTGGGATTTTCATCTTTCATCATGTTGACACTCTCTTCTACAACCTCAAGCATATTGACAACATTTTCTACATTTGCATAAGTGTAATTGATTGCAGCCTTGCCATTCTTAGGTTGGGAAGTTTCCCCTTTCTCATACTTGAGAAAAGGCTCTTTGAATGCTATGTGATCAGCATTGGTATTTAATCCATCTATTTCAAGTTTTCCATTCTCAATAAGATCTTGAACAATATGCTTAAATCTCCCACGATTTTCAATATTGTGTCCAATGCGATTGTGAAGCTTGCAATAGGCCTTCTCATTCCACCACCATGGCTTAACTTTAGGTATGTATAACTTTGTAGCATCATAAGGTAGCACAAGATTACGTGCAAGGAGCTTCATGAATATCTCTTCATATGACTCACCCAATTGTGTAAAATTTTGTTTCTATCCTTTAGGCCATTCTTGATATCTTGGCTTGTTACTTTGTTGATTAGCACTAGCCAAATGTAGAATAGCTTGGTCTTTAGGCTTTGAGGAATCCACAACTCCATCATTAACCACTTGTTTGTTCTTATTCCAATATGTGTTCTTTCCTTTATCCTTGTTATTGTTGTTATTCTGACCATTGTTGTTGTTGTTTCCATTTTTTGTCAAAATACCTTGCTCTCTTAAAACATCCTCAATTCTAAATGTAGTTTCAATCATAGCATCAAAAGACTCAAAGACCATCTTCTTAACTTCATATTTAATCTCAGGAACCATGTTACTAATGAGGATTTCAATATTTTCTTTATCAAGGATAGTCCTAGAATAATGAGAGCACTATCATCTCCATCTTTGTAAGAAAGTGGGAAAGGATTCTCCTTGATTTTACTTTGTGTGACATAAATCCGACAATGAGACAGATCGTGAAAGATTGTATGCAAAGTCTTGAACAAATATCTGAATTAACTCAGGGAACATCTTAATAGGGGGAGTGATATTAGAGAACCATTCCATTTCCTAACCCCTAAGACTCCTTGGAAACAATCTCATAAGGTATGATTCTTCATGATGAAATTCAAAACTCATGGTGTAAAATTGACACACATGATCATTCGGATCCCCACTTCTATCATACTTGTCATATTGGGAAATCTCAATTTTCCTAGGAAACTCCTTCATGTCAAAACTCTTATCAAAAGGACTAGGACAAATGAATCAAGTGAAAATGATCTCTTGGGTGCTTCCATTTGTGCCATTTTCTTTTTCAATTGCTCAAATTCTTCTTCCACAGAAGGAGCATGCTTTTGAATCTTTTTGTCTACATCAAAGTTATAAGGGACCTTAGCACCTTTGTTGGCTAAACGTTGAAAGCACACATCTTTTTTTTGTTCCATATATGCTCTTACATATTGTTGAAATTTGGGATTTTTTTGCATAACCATGAAATCATAAGAATGGCGATCAATGTTTGAGCTACCATCTCCATACCATGAACTATGATGATCTTGTTGTGAAGGTTGTTTTGAAACTCTAGGAGGTGTTGGTCTCCTATAATCATCATGCTTTGAAGTTCTCCTTCCTCTAGGACTAGGGGATGGTGAGGGTTTTCTCCAATGTTTTCCATTTCGTGGACTCTAATGAGGAGTGAGTGGAGGAGAGTTGTTTCCACCACCAATGTGTACATTGTCAAGTTGTTGATCCATGAGATCTTGTTCTTCTTGGTGAGCTTTTCTTTCAATCTCAATCAATGCTTGTCTTTCTTCCTCTAGGCATTTGAATTGTTCTTCCTTCTTAGCTTGTTCCTCTAGAAGGGCTTTCTTCTCATGTTCAAGTGTTTTAAGTCTATCACTCGCATAACCTAGAGGTTTCATGAGCGGTATACATGGTCTTGACTACCTAAAATGGTTACCAGTAAATGTTGTATTCACAAGAGTGCTAGAAGGCTCACTAATTTGATCATCATGTTGGGATTCCTCTTCTTGATAGGCATAATGTTTGATTTTCTCATCCCTTTGATGTGCATCCAAATGCCTATCCCCAATAAGGGGTGAGGTTGGTATACTTTCACGAGTGTGATCACTACTCAAAAGGTCAACATAATACTTACTACTTTGATTCTTCTTGTGTGGAGCTCCTGTGAAACTCATATCCATATTCGAATGAGTTGATGCTAAGGGTGTACTCGACTCAATAAGATCACCACTAGGGTCAAACAAAGCTTCTAGAACACTCTCAGGCGATTGAATAGACATAGGTTCCTTTCCCTTTCATTTTTGATGAGTTTGAACTAAAGGTAATTGTTTAAAGACAACTTGAGGTTGCTTTCCTTGATCTACTTGATATCTTGTTGTAACTGGCATGAAAGAAAAGGTACTAGTTGATAAGATAACCCTAAAAAATGTTGGTACCAAACTAGGATAGTAAAAGCACTAACTTGTCCAAAAGAGAGATGATAAGATAGAATTTTGCAATAGGCATAAACCAACACTGCCACAGAGGTGCCCACAACCTTGGGTGAATACCCTAGCACATATGGACCAAGAGGATGATTTACCCAAATTATAAATAATTAAAAATGAATTTTTATGAAAGTGGATGGATGAGAAATTACTAAGACTCTCCAAGCATAATATCAAAGACTCCAAGGTATATCTTTCTCAACAAGGATGGTCTCTAACTCACCAACTCCAAACAAGGTCTCTTGTGAAATCAATGATTACTAATTCAAGAGGTCAAAGTACAATAACCCAAGGAGCAAACAGGCTTCTAACAATGGTGTAAGTAGCCTAATCTAAACTGGATCAACCTAAGCAGATTGAAAATAATAGGACAACAAAGTAGTTTGATTGTAAAGTCTCGACTCAGGAACTTAGATTTTGTTTATTTTAAATGTCCAACTAGGTGTATCAATAGATTTTTAATCATGAACTAGGCACGCAAGATAGCAATCAGGGATTTCAAGTAGATGTCTTAAACAATAAGCAAGAGACAAAGAAACCTTACACATGAACAAGAATAGTGTCATAGTATCAATCTAATCCCTAGAACCACTACTGTGTGTGTTCTCAAATTTTTTTCCAATCATGCACATAGTCCTAAAAAAGAAAATTTGGCAGCACTATGGTTCTTAGTAATGTTCAACTCTATAGCTTTTGCACTCTAGAGTGGACGAAATCCAATCCTGGTGCACCAGAGTTTTGACATATTCTGAGAATTTAATCAATCAAAGATACTGAGGAGATCTAACAGCCCAACAAAAGACTATCCATAAGGATTTCCCCCACAAGGACATTTATGTAGTAGTTACTACTACCATGTTAAAAATGGCTATTACTGCTTAAGGTTCCATCAATGTGGTTGACCTAATAAAGGGAATGTCCACTACGGTTAACCCTCTCTAATTAAGGAAGACTCACAAAGTTGTACCATGTGGGGACTTGGTTTGGATTCAAGGGTTCTAAGTTTCTGATGTGCCCAAAAGGAAACAAAACATACTCCTCTAGCCTCTTCACCTTACCCAAACATAGAAAACAAGATTCTTTGACATGCTAATTTGAAATCACCTCACCAACTATTTGGAAAATCCAACAACAAGCACCACCAATCTCAAAAGAGAAAGGACTAATGGATGTTGAGGACAAATCCAAGAGGAATAGCGAGATAATAACAAATATCCTTCCCTACCTACAAGGGGATCATTCATCAAGAGGAGCTTTGCATGTAAAGCAAGCAAATGAAGCTCAGTCTCTCAAGATCTCTCAAATAGTGTTCATAGGACCTAATTACTATTTAAAACACACATGCATGAAAGCAAATCTAGATCCAATTTTAGAGCACCAAATGAAATGTGAATCTATGAAAGCATGTAAAAGCACTCAAGCCAAACACATGAGATGTTTATTTTAGTTCCCAATCAACATGTTATAGAGATCAAAAAAAATACTTGGTAATCCTTGCAACGCATATTTTCTCTGTTTTACCTTTCGTTTACACTTGAATGCTCGCTCGCAATGAACAAAGCAACAAGCAAACACAAGATATGCAATATATATATATATATATATATATATATATATATCCAATTTATGCAAAACTAGGATTAGATCTAAAAATCTAATTTTTAAAAGTGATAATAATCAGCAAATAACCCAAATGAAATCTCACATCATGCATTGATCCATTGTAAAAATTAAATGCAAGATATTCATTAAATGCTCTTTTTTTTATTGATTTTTGACCTAGTCATAAATATTGGACCTATATGATATGAAATCAAATCCAAAACCCTAAATGCAAAAAATAGATCCCTCTCAAAAATCAGAGAGCTTTCCAAAAATGTCAGTATTTTGAAAAGATTTTTTAATTTGAGTCCTAGAGAGCCATTTCATCAAAATAGACCAGTTTTTGCAAATCAAATTATTGAGCCCTAATATGATCTCTAAAATCAAAATACAAAGAACAAACTCTAATTAAAATTTAGAGAGATTTCCAAAAATGTAAGTTTTTTCTAAAAACTATACTAATTTTCTCCCAAAATTGATTTTTCATGAAAAATCAATAAAAAATTAGAAAAAATAAAAAATACCTCAAAAAAATCTAAAAATTGGATCGAAGCTTCCTTGATATGTCACCACCATGAAAAAAAAAAAAAAGATTAAAATACCTAGTCATTTGAAAGATATGATCAAATCTTTCAAATTCTGAGTTTTTTTTTTTTTTCTTGTCTCCAACAAATTCATACAAGGGGGTTAGATCTAAAAATGTCTAAAACTAGTAAGTAAAGGTGGGTTGCCCTATGATGTGCACCAAAAATGTATGTCTAAAATGTGGGCACGCTTCTATGAGTCATTATATTCAAGATTGCTAAAAAATGAGGTCTCGAATGGTGGCTCATAGCTCTCTATTCTTGGAGCGCAGGGGTTTGTAATGGAGGTCCTCAGTTTGACCTAGTTTATGCCCATGCAAGTATGGCATGAAACAAGAGATTCAAGGATCCAATATGCATGCTAATGGAGATAAAAATTAATCTAAATGATAACAATGCAAGAAGGGAAATGTAATAACAATGCAATACAAAAACAAATATAGATCTAATTTAATATGCAAATGCAAGGATAAAAACTCATGATGGAAGCCATGCATGCAAGAGAGAATAAGACAAGAAGATAGAAGTTCTCCACAAAAAAATTTAGTATTCAAACCCCTTCTTCAAAAATTGCTCTCCAAACCTGTAGCATAATAATAGCATAATAATGGATGTCCAAAATGAGGAGAGGGTTCTCCCTTATAAAGAAGATTGGATGATCAAGATTAAGAGGAAAAAAGATTTAATCAAGGGTGGAGAAACAATGATATCTGTGAAATAAAGATCCACCAATGAGAAAATAAAAAAATAATTAAATGGAGAAGAAAGTGGAAAGAGGAAAAAGATAACTCCCACATTAAGTGTAGAGAAAACAAAAAAACAAATTTATTTAATTTTTTATTTGTTTTATTTCCTTTCTCATGTGGGAGAAAAGAGGAGGAAAATTAAATGGAATCCTACTTAGAAAATTAAAAAAGATTTATTTAATTTTTTATTTGTTTTATTTCCTTTTTCATCAAAAGACATATTTAAGTGGGATTTTTATTTAATTAAAAGGGAGCAAGTTCTTTTAATTAAATAAGAAATATTTAATTAAATTAAAAGAGGGGTTTTTCTCTTAATTAATTAAATGTGGATGAATTATTTAATTAAAAGAGAGGTTTTCTTTTAATTAAATGGGGGCTTATTTTATTTAATTAAAAAGGATATTTTATTTTAATTAAATAAGACTTAGGATTAAAATTATCAACCTTAAAAATAAAAAAATCGAATTTGATCAAGGAAATTGATTTAAATTGAATAATGGGGGCCCATAGTCTAGGTGACCATTTTAGGGTGCATACAACAACTACCTGCATTCAATGAGAAAGATTATTTATTTTTAATATAATAATATCTAAGTTATAATTATTGTTAGAGCTTAATATCAATTGGATATATTATAATATAAATTTACTTGTTTAACATATAGGTTTTCTTGACATAATTTAAAATATATTTAAAATATTTTAATTTTGTGTGTCTCTGTCTATGTGTGAGTGTCTATATATATATATATATATAATAAAAATAAAAATACACTCAATCAATATATGATAAATAGAGAATATTATACTTTATTTAGATGAGTCCCATATTAAATAACATAATTATCCACACAACAAAATTAATTAAATTCATCAACAATTAAAATGAAAAGAGCATTTCTTACCTTTCTATTTCCATTTTATAAACAACTTTCACATTTAATATTTTTCATCCTTCAATGTAATTAAAAATATATTCAACCTCATTTTATATTTTTTGTCCAACAGTGTATTAAAATTTTTGTTTGCATTATAGATGATTTAAAGAAAATCTTATTTTCATATTTATGATGGATATTATTAAATGGTTTTTTAACCCTAGACATGTGGCAACATTTCAAAAATATGTAGGTTTTCATGCTTGCTTACTCATTATTCTCCCAAATGAATATAGATCATTGATCATAAATGTGATCAACACACCTAGCATGTCGAGTTAGCCACATGCATAAGGTTAACCCACCAAGTTGAAGCATGGATTTTTGACTTAGTGAAGCTTCTAGATATGTGGCAGTCACAGGTCCTACTTTCTCATATTTCTCCCAAAATGAATATGGCCCATTGATCATAAATGTGATCAACATATCCAACATGTTGAGTTAGTCATGCACATTTTATTTTACCTAAGCTGTAACATTACATTATGATATTGTTGGTGGACTCATACCAAAGTATCTCTACATTATACCACTTACTATCATGATTGCACCGGTACCATAACTTAGATTTTTTCCAAAGCAAGGGAATGGAAATATTATAAAATCAATGGAAAAATTATTATTATTATTATTATTATAGCATTATAATGTTTTTGATTAACTAAAACAAGTTTAATAGGTGCCTGAAACCCAACAATTAACAAAATAAAACTGAATTACAGTCCAGAGCATAAAAAAATAAAACAATGTGCCATAGAAGGCCACTAGAACCAGTCCTAAGATAAAATAGCCTCTAAAAGAGTAGGAAAGCCAAGCAAACCAAAAAACCAAGGAAAAATAAAAAAGCCAAGAGAACAAATCATAGCACCATATCTTTGACCAATTCTACAACATTGAGCTCTAGCTTTTCCATAGTCTCTACTACTTTCGTAATCAGCTAAATGTCATCAGGAGAATCCTTCCTGTTCCTGTTCCTCTTCCTCTTTTTAGATCTTGTTTTATTTCTTGGGGTCTCAAATAGGGGGTTGACATCCTCTTTAGAAACCCTAATTTCCCCGTTGTCTATGACATCTTTTACTCCTATGCTAACCTCCATCATTGCTTGCAACTATTTGATATTATCATTTAGGTCTTTAATAATATTGAGGCTCTAGTTTGTAGAGCTATGGAGAGAGATCTCCATCCTATCTATTCTTTCTTCCATCTTAGTAACCCTTGTTTCTAGAATGCTAATTTTGTTAGACCCATCTTCCTCTTCCTTCCTTTCCAGACCCTACATCCTGATACTTAACTTTTGCATTTCATGGAAAATCCACTTGATTGACCAGAAGTTGTCTACCATGATGTTGTGGCCATTGTTGAGGAGATTTATCTCCACCTCCCTGGCATTGTTGCTAAGGATCACCATAGTCAGATCAATAAGTTCCTCTATATGGATTTTACCATCATTACCCTCTAGGACCTTGGGTTGAATAGTTTCTCTTACAATGCCCATTTTCACAGTCTGAGTTTCAAAGTTCCTCCATACCATTTTCCTACCCTTGGAACCTAGAGAAAATATTTTTTTATTCATCCCATAATCCTTGTTTCTCTCCTCTTATGCATTGAAAGTAGTCTCATTTCCCTTACTAGAATCCTGATTAGCTTCCATATCAATTCCCCTTTCCTCTTGGTCAGGCTATCCACCTTTCTATGAATTGGGTCCCTGCTAGTTCCCTCCTCTTTCACATTAATCTCCTCCTCCATATCCATCCGCACATCCTCTTTATTATAATCCTCAACTGAATTAACCTTAGACTTGATACTTTTTCCTATCGAGCCTTTCCCAACCTTTTTCTTCTTATTTTTTCCCAAATCTTTAATAATCTTCTCTACCTCCTATTCATCATCCAATAGAAGCCCAACACTATCCTCAATATCAAATGGGAGGTAGGATTTTTTTGCATCCTTCGAAGTCTCCGGTCTATGCGAAATAGATCTACCATAGATTTGAACCTTAAAGTGCTCATAAATCAATAACAACGGGCCCTCATGGAAAGCCAAATTAGCATACATTTTTTTCTTATAGCCCAAAATATTCTTATTAATAGAGAAGAAGAGGTAGTAGGGGATGGAGATTTTCATGCCATACTTGAAGTGGTTTAAGATGACAAAGTGATGGGTACAGATTCTATCATACCTAGTATCTAGCATAATATAAGAGATAACCACCCTAAGAACGAACCTCCAAAAAAAATTAATAGAAGGTGGTTCATAGTACACTCATGTCTTCACCAAATCCTTCAACTCCTTGGCATTCTTGGAAAAATGTTTAATAGCATTGAGGGACACTTTCTTATCCCTAAAGAATTTGATGCCCTTTAAAGGGGATTCAGTGACCTCTACAACAACACCTTCATTAACCCAAAAATCAATACCATCAATCTTAACTTTCCCATCTTTCCAAGACAAGACCATAAAAATTATTATGTTATGGTTGAGTTTATTATAATATTAAACATAAAAATTATATATTTATAATAATTAAATTTTTCTCTAATTTTATGAAAAAAACACCTTTTTTCAATCTAATTGAATTTAGATTTTTTGTGGTGAAAATTTTGTCAATGCAATTAATATTTAGTAAATTAGTTCTCCCAATGCATATATTTTTAGTCTAGGACAATGAATTAATTTGCCAACAAAATTAATATTTAACTTTGAAAATAAAATTATTCGCCAATGTATATATTATCTGTCAAGTACAATGAAATAATTCCCCAACAAAATTTATATTTTACTATGAAAATTATTTTGATTCGCCAATATATATTTTTGTGGTTTAAAAAACAACACAATTCACCCTAGATTTTTGCATTATTTAAGGCACTATGAATGATTCATCAATGGAGATTATTATGTTTTCTTTGTAATCTAAAATTTTTCGCCAATAAAATTAATTTTTTCTGTTAGGATTTTTACACCTTTCACTAGGTTTTTGCATCTTTTCCAAAGGGAGGGTTTCTTAAAATATACCCTATACATTACCCCTCACAAATTCTAAGGTACCTTCCTTGAAATAAAGGTTGGTGACTCTATTTGAAAGAGTGAATGTTGACAACTTAATCTGAAATTGTGAATTCTAAATCATGGTTTGGTACAAAGGAAATTTTTTAAGTAACAATGATAATGATAATGCTGATGACTTTGCACACCAAAAGAAGCATGCTTCTAATGAACCCATATAGATTGATTTTGTGAATAGTTTTTATGATGGCTTTTGACTTGTTCCAAGAAAGATTCATCCATCTTTACTTCAAACTTTGCAATAGATAGATGAAGAAGGTGGTAAAGATAATTTTGTTTTTCTCTCACAAACTAAAATCATTATCAAAAAAAAAATTCTTCATGGGAACATAAAGAAAACTTTGTTCATAAATGTGATATATGTGAATCAAGGTTGGATAATGGTGATCAAGAGATTAGTTGAGCATTTGCACCTATTACCTAACAAAATCCTACTTCAAGTGATCCTCACCAGGTTAATTTTTTGAAAAAGTTTCTATGGTAATGCATACCTTGACCCTAACAAAGTACATCCTTTTCTACTTCAAACATTACAAGAAAATGAGAGAGAAGACATATGTAATAATTATTTTCTTGACATTAGAACATTTCCCAATCAAAATTTTAGAAAGGACCCATTAAAATCTGCATGCATGAAAGAAGATGAGGATTCTTTGTCTAATTAAAAAGATTTTTCAAGAAATGAAGTGTCTATAATAACAAGAAGAAGAAGAAGAATGGCCTACTAATATAGCAGGGTATCCCTATGAAAATATTAAAACTCAGGAGAAAGTATTCAATCATCTTGATCCAAATGAGATTGAAAAAGAAATATCATTTCTCAAGAGAGTACACAACATATGATTGAAGATGAAGGTTTTGGTGATGATGCTCTTTTCAAAATATTTCCTTTGCATGGATACCAACCTTTGATCAATGCTCCATATTAGGTAGACTTATTAGCGAATGTGTGCAGCAAAAGAGAAAATGTGATTGTTTCTTCTTATATAGATGATCAAATGGACGTTTGAGTGGGAGAAAAGGAAGAGATGCATCATGAGAAAATTACATCTAACAGGGATGTGCATTTAGATTTGAACCATTATATTAAAAAGTCCAACCACAATCACGCCAATGGAAGAAAAATATTTTTTGGTGTCAGAAATGAGTCCAAGGCTTCATGATGACCAATCAAAAGAAATACAAGTAGAGGGCTTTCGATATGGAGAAAAACATCAAAACTGCATTAAAGATGAAGACCAATCATGAGAAGATCAACATTAAAGATAAAATTTAATGTTGATCTTCTCAACATTGATTATAAATATAATGTAATGAAAGCTATTTCTTACTCTAAGTTGAGTCCAACTCTATAGAGCTATAAGAGGTTGTTCAGAATGGAGTATGCATTTTGTGAAGAGTTGAAGCTCTATTTTAAGTTTGTGCAATGTAGCATGTTCAAGTTAATAAGATACATTTTTGTGTAGTAGCACATTGGTTTATTTTTTTTCTACTTTATTTTTTAATGTCTCTTGAACTCCTACAAGTGACCTATCAAAGCTAATGGGAAATGATCTTGGTGCTCTTGGAAAGATGCATGAGCCTGATGGAGTGAGAAGTGTCCAAAAACTTGAGGAAGATCTGGTATGTTACCTTCAAGAAATGTTAGATGGCTCATTTTGTCTAAAAAAAAGAAGAGACATATATGTGTGGTCTCATAGTGAGAAATCCATTCTTGTTTGAAGAGAGCACCTTCAAGGAGGAGGTCTATTACGATCATTAAGAGTGAACTAATCAAGAGGAGATGTAAAGAGTAGTAGCTTGGGAAACTATGAAGTTGTGTGCCAACATAATATGATGATGTTTTTATGAAGAGCCCAAGCTCTATGAAATGCTTTGTTTGACCTAATACTTATCTTAATTGGTATAGTTATGTATTTTCATAAGATTTTTTGCCAATCAAACATGGAAGCAATTTAGAAGATGAATTGATGTACAAAGTTGTCAATTGACTGAGGAAGTAATATGGTTGAATATTATAGCATTTTTTTAATGTATGAAAGCCATACATCAGGTCAATAAAGCCCACTAAAACTAGGATTCCCTTAGCACCTACAACGAGACTTCATGGGAGGCGCAAAAATAGAAGTGTCTAGCGCCTAAACAACAATGGACTAGTTATCAAGAGGGCCAAAGCTCATGGTAAGAGTGTTCCATCATTAGCCTAGGATTTCTTAGGTTCAATCACTAATTTGAAGCTTTTATATTCAAACATCAATTAAGGAAAATGTGTAGAACTATCATAATGCATAGTTGAAATTAAGGGGGAGTGTTGGAATATATTAATTTCAACATGTTGAAATATCATATCATAGACCAAATCCATTGTCCAATCTACTAAATCTGATCTATGGACCTAACTGACATTTATTGTAGATTTATCTTCATAGCTACCACGTAGACCAAGGCTTTAGTGTTGATGTTCTCAACATTGATTATAAATACAATGTAATGAAAACTAGTTCTCACTCCAAATTGAGTCCAGCTCCATAGAGTTGTAAAAGGTTGTTTAGAACAAAAATATGTAATGGTGTATGTATTTTGTGAAGAGATGAAGCTCTATTTTAAGTTTGTGCAATGTAGCATGTTCAAGTTAATAATATATATTTCTATGCAATAGGACGTTAGTTTATTTGTTTTCTACTTTAGTTTTTAATGTCTCTTTCTCCTGCAGGAATGACATAGGAGGTATGAATCATTAGAAAAAAATGTCAAAAGGAAATGTCTCATCCAAAGGAGGACATTCAAAGTGGAAAGTGCATGATTAAGAAATTTGAAAAACATAATTTTTTTTAGGAATAAATTTGTCTAGGAATTTGAAATCATGCTAACAATTCACAAATTTCAGATTCATGATAGATTAACAAGTATGCAAGATGTGGACTTTTTGATGAGCCACATGATCTGTTTAACAAAATGCCAAAGCATAGGTAAGGAAATAAAAGTACACGCGAATAAGTCTTAGAGATTCTGTGGGTGAAAGTGGATAATTTTAATATAGTTTGCAGGTAGATTAGTGGATAAAGTGCATCAATGTGTATATGCCATCTCACGACACACAAAGATTTTTGAATTGCACAGTCCATTGCGTTGAAGTGGCATATGCTCGAATGCTTGGCTTTGTGGGAAAATATTTGTTGCAGAAGTTTTAAATTTCTGTCATCTTGGCTTATTCTCTTAAGAAGGTGACAAAGAATAGTGGCCACAGAGCAACTCATAGGAGTATATATTCTCTGATCGCCAACACCCTATTTTTCCATAAAGAAATTGATTATATTTGAAGATTATGGAAGATTGAAGTTGTTATGATTTAAAATGGTATGACACCCAAGGAGTATTCTTGAAATTATGTTGGAAAGTTAAAGAATTCTGGATATGAAGTTGGGGAGCATTAAAAAAGGATTGTGGATCATTTATGAAATGTGAGAATGAACAAGGCTATAAAGAACCTTCCAAAATGCAATTGGCATGGTGTAAAGCAAGAAAATGATACTTATAGAAATATAGTTACATTAAGAGTACCGAATTGAATGGATAACGATTGAAAGTTGTTTAGGAAAGGCCAATGTCGTCTTTCTATATTCTGTTATGGGCTTTAAAATTTGTAATTAGTGGATATTATCACTTTAGGTCAAGTTAAGAAGTTGACCATTTTTGCATGAAATTTTGAAATTAATTAACCCTTTCTAAAATGCTTCCAAGGGAGTTAGTTATTAACCTTAAGAAGAAGTTTGTTATGTGAAGAGGCATATAAATATAAGACACTTTGCAATGTAAAAGGGGGAGAGGGAACATTGCAAACAAAAAAATTGTTTAGAAATATTTACAGAAACTTTCAATAAATTATAACTTCCTACTATGTGTAAAGGTTTTTGGGTTGGTATTTTTTCAGAAATAATAAAAAGTGCATTTTTTCATATGTTCAAATGTCTCTCTAACTTATGCTTGTTAATTTATCATATGTTAAATTAGTAGCTCATTTATGAATTTGTGTGGATTATGTAATTAATGTAAAGAAAAATGTGTGATGAAGTAATTAGTCCATCGTACGGTAGAGGTCTCACCGTACTAGTGAGATTGTTGTACGATGAAGTAAATATGGAATATGGTGAGTGTGGGGTACAGTGTGTGTGGTGAGTATGGCGAGTATGGTGAATCCACCCACATGGACATGTATGACAACTTTGTTAAACTTGCACATAGAGTAGTGCCTATCATGTAGTGATGCTCTCATTCATGTGAATGAAGCATCCATGCCACCAAAGGAGTCTGGAGTGACCAAAGCATCTGCGTGGCCGAAGCATCTATGTCACCAAAGCATCCTAGAGAGACTGAAGCACCCACATGAGCAAAGCATATGTGTCACTGAAGGAGTCCAGAGTGACTAAAGCATTTGTGTCACCAAAGGAACCTAGAGTGAGTGAAGCATCTACATGACCAAAGAATTCATGTCACCGAACACATCCAAAGAGCATGACAGGATGACCGAAGGTCACTAAAGTAACTGATGCTAGACTGTTTTGTAACAAAATTGTTTCTATACTGAATGCTGAAACAAATTGCAGTATCTTTCAATGGTTGATATATGTGATGAATTACTTAGTTATTTCAGTTATTTCATGGTTAATTTAATAATATATGTATGTTCATTTAATGACTTTTAGTTATTTCATAATGTAAGTTAGAGGAATGAGTTATATGCAGTTTCTATGGTTACTTGCCCCATATTTGCATGTGTATGGTGTATGTGTATGTTTTACTTTATGATTGATGTTCCTGATGTGGTTGAGGGAGGGAGTCATAGACACCTACTAGTCAAGATCTACACGATCTACCACTTTTTGCCATTGCCTATTTAGTTTAGAATATATGTGTTTGTACATGCATGGATTTTATGCAGATTGTAGGTATCAGGTTTCAGTTTTTCTAAATTACCAGGATGAGTGTACCCTATTGTAGTATTTCAATGGTATAAGTGGGGAGATAACTCTTGAGTCCAAATCCTAACCTAAGCTACTTGTCCTAGAAAGTAGGACAAGTATTTGAGTTGTTCATCCATCCAAATTCGTTAACTGACCTGAATTCATGACTTTGACCTTGGAGTTTGATTATGCTCGTTGTCTTGTAGTTGAGTTTTGGTTTTGTGCATCTATTGTGATTTTTTGTTATAATTAAATCAAATTTAAGGATAATTTAATGAAAATTTTATAAAGAAATTCGATATTAAATTATATTTAATTAATTGAGAAATTAATTAAATAAAAGAATTAAATTTAAAGATTCTATTAAAGTTCTCATTTTGGTGTTTTATATTTATTTAATTTAATAATAATTTATTTAGGAGTTTATTTTGTTAAATAACTCTAAATAACATTATTAGTTAAATTAATAAATATTATATTGAAAATGTCTCGCAAATTAATAAGAGAGAGTAAGTAATTATTTAATAAAGTTTAATATAATTAAATTGCATAAAGCGTATGCATGAAATTAAAATATAATAAATTTATTAAAGAAAGAAAGAAATTTATTTAAAAAAAGATATTTTGTAATTAAATATCTAAAAGAGTTGTGCATGGAAATGTAAAAATGTAATTAAAGATTAAAAGAAATTGATAGTGAGTTCTTGTAGGAGTTGATGAAATCCAACTCCACAGCTCGCCAAGATCACTTGCATGCAAATAGCTTGCTGAAGAGAAACCAAAGGAGCAAGAGCTTGAAGAAAATAATGCAAGAGAAAATATTTCACAATAGGAAAAATGAAATTTCTATGTGAATGAATGATTTTACAATGAGAGAGAGAGAGAGAGAGAGACCAAATATAAATGCCTCAAGGAAGCTTGTAGAACAAGCTGGAAAGAGGTAGAAGATAAGGTTAACAACTAAGCACTCTTCCACAAAAAGGTGGAACATGCTAGAAGGGAACAAACTCTCATGTTGTCAACAACTCATCACTACATGCATTAACCTAAGTAAGCTTAAGTAAATAGAATAAATAATTAATTATTAATTATTTACTCTAATAGTTCCCTTATGTGATTGCACAATCAGAGCCCCAAATTATGGGAGAACTTTTTATTAGAGATCTGGAGCTTTGTTTTCAATAACTAAGATTTTGAAGAAGGGATTTTCAGAGAAGGAAGCTTTCAGAAGAATAGGATTTCCTTGCATTCTTCGTGGGATTGCATATTTGCATGTTAGCATCAAATTCAGGTAGAATCTTGTGTTTAATTAATGTAATAAGATTTTCATCTTCCAATCTTTTGTCTGCTTTGTGTTTGGATAGATCCATTCCCAGATATTGACAGATTTGTTTGATATCATTAATGAAACCTTGTTGTGAATCTTAATTTATCTTTAAATCAAAGTTATCTGTATTTTGAGTTTTAAAATTGGGTGAAAACCCTTGTTTGCAAATCTATTGTTCTTGTTTTTGAAATCTATGTGAATGAATGTCATTCTTTTGAAATCAATGTTTTCTTATTTAGAATTGAAACCCTTGTTTAATGAACTGGGTCATTCGTAATGGAATTGTTAACATCATGTTATGGATTTTGTGAAAACTAAGTTTGTGTTATCGATTTCAATTGTATGATTGGGGTTTTTATACCGGGGTTATATTGAAGTGTGTGTGTGTGTGTGTGTGTGTGTGTGTGTGTGTGTCTGTGTGTCTGTGTGTGTGTGTGTGTAATTAATGTAATTACACATTAATTTGTAATTACTATGTAATTGCATTATTACATATTAAAAATTGAATGGCGGGCACTATTTATTTTTATCGTTTTATATAAAAGAAATTATAAATAAAATACAAATTAAGAGAAGGGGCAATGACCCCTTGCCTTGCACATGGCTTGTTGCTGGGCAACGACTCACACTGCCATGGCAACCCTAAGCACTGCTTGACAATGACTCACATTGCCATAGTAGCATTGAGCACTGCCACAACAGCCTCACGCATAGCGTGATAGCCCTTTGGGATTTAAATAAATTTTGTGAGGTAATTTTTTTTTTTAATTTAAATTTTTATTAACAATTTTGATTATAAGTTAATTTAAAATTATTAAATGTTAGTAGTTATTAAATAATTTAAATATATTAAATTTTATTAAATATTAAATGTTAAATGTTATTTAATAATCTCTTATTATTATTATTAGATTAACAATTATTTTATTAATAAAGCAATATAAGTTATTTAATTGATAAATAAATAATAATTATTTTTTAATAATATTATGATTATTGATTTAAATTTTAATAATATTTAATTAAAGGTATTAATTAATTTATTATTAAAATGTATGTGTAAGTTTATTACGAATTGTAAATTGGGAAAAGGTTATCTTTAGTAAACTCAGATTTTATCTAATGGTTTAATTTAGTTATGCAAATGATTTATGAAATATTAAAATAGATTTGAAAAGTAAATTGATGATTGAAATTTGGGAAATAATTATTTTGAAGTAAACTAATATATTACTTGATGATGTAGTTATGAAAATGAATTCTACTATTAAAGGAAATTTATTACATCTTTTGAGAACTCAAATACCTTAGTTATTCTGATGCTTTGTATATGAGAAAACTAGAACCTTGTTTGTACATCGAACATTCTTGTGTTTTGAAAACACTGTAAAAATACAATACTTTGAAAAGACAAAAAAATGTTAACCGATTGTTTATTGAATATTGTATTTGGAAATGAATTGAACTATGAAAACTATGTTTAAACAACTTGTTATGTTTTGTTGAGTGTTGCGGCTTGTGTGGATTTGAAAAATTTAGTGAATCTATAATATTTGGGAATGGAAACATGAACCTTGTTTGAGATTGAAAACTCTAGGAATAGTAATACTTGGAAATGAAAACTAAAACCCTAATTGAGATTGAAAATACTATGAATTGCTATACTTGAAAATGAAATTAAGAACTTGTAAACCTATAAGTGAAAGTTAAACCTTGTAGATTATGAAAATGACTTTTGTATGTACTCTTTTTGATTTGTGGTTTACTGATGTTCGGTTTTGAGGGTTGACTTAGCTTTGGCTAGTCAGGATGTTTATCTAAGGCTTGGGAGTTTTTTTCTGTGATGTCATGGTGATGTTTTGATTTCAATCTTTTATACCCAACCATGGTGATGTGGACCATGTGTATTCTATGAGGAATTTGTTCAAATGGTTGTAATTGCTTTCTAGTATCTCTTGAGTAGAACTAAAGTGAATGGTGTGATTTTGCTGGTATAATCTTTTGAGTCTTTGATCAGTTATTTGTGATTGTTCCCCAATTGCTTGTATAGGACTGAGGTGATTAAATGTTTTATTTTTGGTAATGTCATGTTGTGACATGGAATTGGTTTATGTGTACTTGATTTTTGAATTAGTCCTATTAGAATGATTGTATTGGTGGAATCTGTGATTATGATTAGTGATTTTTAGTACTTGTTAGTTGCTTGTTTAAGAACTAATGTATGGTATGTGGTCTTTTGTGATCTCCTACTTTTACTAAGCTTAGGGTAGGTTATTTGTATGACATGTTGGGAAGTGGCTTACAATGGAGGCTAGAGCCCTAAAGAGGCTACCCGGGCAACCTAATGTAGGTTGTTTTAATAAGTTATAAAATTTCATGAAATGGATTTGTAATGAATTAATAAGATATCAGTACCACAGAAAGTCACTAGGGGGTTCGAAGTATTAAAAGACTACCATGATAACCTTAGAGTTGACTTGTTAGTATGTCTTGTATATAGAAAGGATACTAATGTCGCATAAACTCACTGGAGGGTTCGGAGTATTGAAAGACTAGACTAAGTAACCTTAGAGTTGGCTCATGTGATGATACTTGCCCACTCTCATAGTAGATTTCCTACATGTTTTTATTGCCTTTGGGTTTAGTTGATACTTGTGTCTTGGTAACCTTTGAGATAGTTTCATTTCACATGATTCCTTGAACCTAGATGTTGGTTTTGACTTTTGAGTATGTTATCCATTTGGGACTTGAGACTATCTCCTTAGTGTAGTGGGAGTGGACCTTTTTGGCTTTCACAAGGTTGAGTTGTAGTGCATTTTCTTATACCATTGAGATCCAACCATTGATTGTTTTTTTTGGATGTGTTTGTGCCGATGTTCCTTTCTATTTGATCTTGTATTGTTATGATGGATGGTTATGCTCTAAGTGTATTGTATTTGATTTCATAGATCCTATGAGATGATGTAATCTATTTTATGATGTATATTATTTCATCCTTTCATGTTTTGTGACCTGTATAGTGGATGATTGTGCATTTTGTTTATTGCCAAGTCTCATCCTATAATTGTATATTGTTTAAATAGAATTTGTACTTGTAACTATTCTTTAATATGGATGTGTTATATATTGATTTTAGTATTAATTAAACTTAAATGTGATTCAACATCATGGGACCCTAAGAGATGTAATCTATGTTATGGTATGTGTTTATGTGAATGTTAATGTTTATATTATATTATATCTATTGTTGAACATTAAGTTATTACCTTTTGAGAAAAAAATGTTTGACAAACTGAGTGAACTCTATGTTAATTTCTTTTGGGTCACATGGTGTGGTGTTACATCTAGTATTACAGCCCAAGTTTCTACATTGGGAGCTTTGGGTATATTGGAATGCTACTAGTTAATTACTAGTTGAACTGAAACAAAACTTGAACTGTTATATGTACCTATTGAACACTTGAACTACTTGAACTGAAATGAAACATAAAAAATGTTATATATCTTTTGCAACTTTAACACTTGGAAACTTCAAACTTGAACAGTTGAAACTTGAAACTTTAGACTTGATACCTGAAACATAGAAAAAGGAAAAACACTTGAGTTGTATTTTAGACATGTTTCCTTATGATTATTCTTTAAGGTAGGATGTCTTTGATTGTCTTTGTGAGCATTATGTTGTTCTTGTTTGGGTGTTTTTAGTGGAGTTACAAACTTGAACCTGAACAGTTTGAACAAGAAAAATTAGAAGTAGTGGAGCTTTTTAACATGAAATTTGGAAACTAGTAACATTTATGTTCTTGACTTTCAATTTATGTCTATACATTATAACTTGAATGTTTTTTGATGGATTTAGAGTTTTTGATGTTTTGTTTGAAGTGTTTTAGGGGATCTATTTCAGTAATTGCTAAAAAGATGAATATGGGATTAATATGGTTTTCAGTTTATTATTAAACCATAATCATATTGCTCTAAGTGATTGAAAGTGTATACATAGTTAACTTATAATTTGAATTAGTTTCTTAAATGAGCTTTTTGGTTGATATTGTAGATAGTACTCTTTGACTTTTAGTTACCCTAGTCATTTTAGTAGGATTCCAACATTAAGCCTAATTCTATGGGGAGTGAATGTGATGACTACCCTAGTTTAGCTTTATTTTTCTCGTAGGCTTCCAAGAGTAAGCCTAAGTCTAGGGGGAGTGGATGTAATGTCTTCCCATACTTGACTTTTCTACTGTGGTGCTAGATTCTTTTAGGTCAATTTTCTAATTATGTTTTATGATTATCAATGCTTGGTTACCAGATTCGATTAAGTCTTAATTTCATACTCAATTGGTAAATGTGATGAATTACTTAGTTGTTTTAGTTATTTCATGATTATTTTGATAATGATAGATTTATGTTCGTTTAATCACTTTCAGTTATTTCATGATGAGAGTTAGAGGAATGATTTATATGTAGTTCCTATGGTTACTTAGCCTATATTTGCATGTGTATGGTGTATGTGTATGTTTTACTTTATGATTGGCATTCCTAATGTGCTTGAGGGAGGGAATTATAGTCACCTAGTAGTTGAGATCTACATGATGTACCACTTCCTACCATTTCCTATTTAGTTTAGACTATATCTATTTGTACATGCATGGATTCTACATAGACTATAGATATCAGATATCAACTTCCCTGAATTGCTAGGATGAGCATACCCTATCATAGTATTTCAATGTCATAAGTTGTGAGATAACTCTTGAGTCAGAATCCTCACCTAAGCTAATTGTCCTAGAAAGTAGGATAAGTATTTGCGTTGTTTACCTATCTGAATTTGTCAAGTGACATGAATTCATGACTTTGACCCTA